>WUAM01000159.1:180233-207300 GCA_024336885.1 Actenoides hombroni
ACCCTCCCCCTCCCCCCCCCCCAAATTTGCAAAGAACAAATTCTAAGCAATCCAGTCCCTTTGGAACCACACATAGAAACATATTCCACAAAGGACTTTATTATTCCAAGACTCTAAAACCCACAACAAGCAATGTGACAGGAGAGGAAGGAAGTAAAAACAAGTATGTTATAAGAAAATAGGCAGTGCTGCTCAAGTGCTTTGTTTGAAGCACAGTAAGTTCTCCCCATCAGTAGAAAATATGCATCTGGAAATCCTTTAATTTATAAATATCAACATCTGAATATAGATATTTACAGGTATATTGGAACCTGTATATAATTGCATGGTCATTAAACTCTAATGAGAAACTACAGTGCATTTGACCCCACTGTTCACGCAACTCCTCAGGGAGCCCACACATTCTACTGAATCAGCAGAGAAGCAGCCAAGCCAAAAAAACCTAAAGTTTGAACTATCTAGTTTCGGGATAGTTGTATTTGGCTGCAATAGCACAGAACTCGGCACAGGGAACTAAGTGAATACTTGTTTGCTTAGACCACAGTGATCTCTGTGCTACTATAGGTACTCGGATAAAACAAAGCCCAAGGCTGTAGGACTAGCAGTCAAAGCCGTATCAGGTATGGTTGTCCAACGCCTCATGCTGGCAACACACTTGTTACCTTCTTTGGACATTTCCACTGTGCTGACTGTATTTATAACAATAATTCGTAACAGCTGTCACCTGCAGCAATGCAGGTCACCTTATTATGAACTTCCCATCTCTGGTCCCTGCCACACAGGCAGATGAACTCCAGCATCAACCCCACCACTTGCAATAAGACATCAATCTCCATTCAGTGCAACACCCAACTTGCTGGAATACCCGGACATCTTAGTCTTGCTCAGAGCACACTGCTTCCAGAAGAGTACCAACTGCATCATTCTGCTTGGATCACAGGAACAAGAGAAGAACGAGACCAAGCCTCATTTACACTTATGGTGTTGCTCTCAGTAAAAGCCAAAAGGTCTAACCAGTAACCAGCCTCTAACAGCACCTAGCAGCTTCTCGGATCAGTGGTTAAAAGAAAGGTTTTCTAAGTTTACATGTTTAAATCTACATGAAGTCTTAAAGGAACAAAACTAATCCTCACCAAGATTTAACCCATTCCAATATCCTAATGTAATTTTCCTCTATTTCCATGTCAACCATTAATGACTACTTAGATATTTACCAGAGCACCTCATATTCCACAATTAACATTGCCACTTGCCTATTTAAGGCAGGGACTATGTTATTTAACTGTCCGTTAAGTACCATGAGCAGTTAGTGCACTGCATAAATAACAGGATATATACCGAGACACATGAGGGAAACTAGACCCAAACAGCTAGCTGTCTTCCCCAAAAATCTGTTACTACCATCAAAATCTGTGCAGTTGAGTTATATAGGACAGAGAATTTAAGGAATAGATCTGTCTTCAGCATAACCTACATTTTTCCTAACATGAAAAATATTCAGCAGTGTTCAGAGACACATCAGCTATCAATAGACTGGGGGTCCAGGAGATCGGTATAGAAGGGACGTGCCCTGGAACCACTTGCTTTGTGACTGCTCCTGACTGATAGGAAGGGCAGAAGGCAGTCTCTGTGCTATTTTCTGAACAAAGTCTCAAACTGTAAGTATGAAACTCCTTCATTTCAACCTTTACCATGGTCATCCTCCCAACAAGTCCTGCACCTTGGATATTAGCAATGCAACATGACTCCTTTATCACACTATTACCTGATGGGTCATGTGCATTTTGACATTGGAATCATTTGGCATCTTCTATGCCTTGCATATAGCACAACAGGGGATGCTTCCCAGCAGAAGCCTGTGCTCATATGAGCTCAGTTGTAAGTAACTTTTGCCAGGAAAACAGCAAGGTCCCAATTCCTCCATATTGCCATGTAACTTTTCACTTACAGAGGCACCCACTATACGACTACACCTGCAAGCGACCATTAAAAGTGTAAGGACTTTTCCTATTATGTGATCCAAAGCAGAACTCTCACCCATTAGGAACCTAGAAACTTGTGATGTCTGTGTTTTAAATGGGGGAGAGTATTTATTAGATGAAAAAAACCACCCCAACAACCATAAAGTAAACAAACATAAACCCCCCTATAAAACTACAAAACCAAAGACCAACACTCAAAAAAAGGTGTGGCTTAGCCCTGGGTTTCACTGGTCCTGTATCTCACCCCCAGTGTGTTCTTCACCAAGTTATCTGCAGTCTCCTTTTGGGCTAGACAATAAAAAGATCTCAATACTGATGAGCTTCAAAACATATGGAGATAAAAATACACAGGAAGAACTGATAATATAAAAATTACCACCAATAAAAGCAGTTCCATATTATTCTACCAAAAGCCAAGTATCATTCTTGAAAATGTTTCAGTGCCAGAAGACTGCAGCAAGCACAAACTATGTACCAATTTATACGCCTTATCAATCTAAGTACAAATTAATCACAGAGTATCCACCAGCTTCAAACACAAACCAAATTAATGTTTTCTATATCAAGGCCTCTTCACTACTGCACTGATAAATGTTTAGGTAAAATATGCTTTAGGGAAATATTTTGTTGACAGCTTATAGAACAAAAGTTTCCTTTAGATTAATTTTCTTAATACTAAATACTAGAGTAAACTTTATCTTAAAGTTAGCAAATTTATGCTTTAGCTGGTGCACTGCACAATTTCTTAGGGTACAGGAGGACTACATGATATGCATAGTTAAATCTGATAGTAAAGTTTTCTCTTTTTAACTGTGCTTAAAACAAACAAACAAACAAATAATAATAATAATAAAACCCAATGAACAAACCAAAAACTCAAAACAAACCAATCACAGACACAAAAACAACCTTCAGACAGATAGCTTCTGGAAATTTGACAAAACAGTTAGGTTTGACACCAGAAAAAAACAAACCCTCCCCTCAACATGTTCCCAGATAAATGGTATTATACTTAAACAGATTTTCTTGGAGGTGTTTTGGGGCTTTCATCATCAAAGATGTGGAAGAAAAAAAAGGTTAAACAAACATTTGAGAGGCAGAGCATCAGCATAACCCAACACAGACTGATACTGCCCTGGGACAGCAGGGCACACTAAACTATCTCCTGGGAGACCTTCAAGATTATTTTTCTCTGATTCTAAATTGTCTTTGTGTATGTTTTTCCCCACAAAAGGCAAACCTACATAGCCCAAGAGAAAGACAGTGTTTAGTTTCAAGATAAAAAAGAAAGTGCATCTCTGGGTGAGTAGAAGTGGGAAAGGTTAAGAACTTCAAACATAGCCAAGAGGATAGTCGTAGTTTCAATGTTGCTTTGAATATGCTTCACATTTCAGCAAAACACTCAGGTATAGAAATAATTTGTGAAAAAGCAGCTTGCTTATAGTTCATCCCATACACAGACCCTCTACGTTACAGGATGATTTTTATGTAAAGTTGTGTCTGTCAGAAGAATGCAGCTGAGGAAATAAGCATGGGTTCTTTCAAGCGGTCACATTTCTACTTCATAGTGCATCAGTACTTCCAGTTATGAGCAAACCATACGCACACAAAGGATTTCACCTCAAATTGTTTCATAAGAACCTCCATATCATGGCAGCTGATGCACAAAACACAGCTGCACATACCGCCAATGGCCTCTCCTCAGCATCTATTAATATGTATGGACTAAAGTTTGGTGAAATAGTTTTAAAAGTTTCTCCAAGTGGAGAAGCAAGGAAGGAGGTATGACAGGAATTCTGTAAGAGGCAAGAGGGTATGCAGGAGGTCTTTGCACCTCTGCCTTTAAGGTGTCTGTCAAACCTTCCTAGAGACCAGAGGGGACTTTTCTATGCACTGTAGTTAGTGAGGCACGTGGAACAGCGACCTCAGCCTTGACAGATCAGTGTTCATTCTGGGAGAGCAATTCCAGTGTTGAAGTCTTTCAGGCTAGTAACAGTTTAAGTATAAGATATTATTCCTGTATGATTTCTATAGCCAGTGACTTGTATAAATTAGACATGCCGTAAAAATATCTGAATTATGTGTTGCATGGTGCAGCAGAGGGTAATATACAGACCTTTATTATGTAATAAAACAATTGTGTGCTGGGGAGATATTTATGGCATAATCCAGTACGTCTTCATAGTACTCTTTGGAAACATATAATTTAATACACACTGTATATTTTGTCTGTGTTTACATTTAAAGTAATGCAAACTTTATTCTCTAAAATCCCAGTAATATATCTGGATAGGTTATTGCATGGCATACTGGTAAACACTTCCAGAAGCTGTACAATCTTGAAAAAGGCCACTTACTGCTAGTGACTCATTCTGCATATTTCTTTAATATTTTTTCTTTTTAAGTCAAAGAAACCTTCCCAAATGCTTAATGAGTAGGCTCTAAGGCTTTAAGTTTCAGCCAATCCTAACTTTATTACAAAAGTTTATCAAGCTATAAACACACTACTTCACTATGCTGTCATGTTTTTATAAAATAGTTTATAAAAGGTGACATCTGGCAAAGAGGCAGATCTATAAAAATCATGCTGGTGGATGTAGTGTCATTTTTTCTGCTATCCTTCCAGAAAGAGTAATATTATTCTGACACACACATTCATCCCCACTGTCAAGCTTCTATTTTTATAGTTAGCTTACTGCACATATCCTTAAGCTATACAAAACCTTTGGGCTAATATAAAGAATGACATTTCTGCATATTTATTATAACACTTATTTTAGGGGTTGACTTTGCCTGATAGGATTTTTCCAAGTACAATGTCATTTTCATGACAATACACTTAGTTCAGAAACAATAAATAAAGATGCACAATAAGTCATGAAAGGCCAAATATGCACGGACAAGTTTACAGCAGCTCGGCTTGGCAAGCCCTACATTTGTCCTCCTTTAATATTTTATCAGATGTGTGAACTGTATGTTGGAGTTCAGTACCAACTTCAGTGTACGAAACATAATGAAATCTCTCTAGGACATTATAGACTCTAGCAGAGTGTAATTTTAATACTGTGGAGTTTTTACCTCTGACATGTTGGGACATATTTTCTTTCAAAGTGTTCAGTTTTTTCTGTGCTTGTGTTGGCACAAGCTCAGCCTGGATATAAGCAAGTAAAAGATCACTGAAATCAGGAAGCTGATAAAGCACATTTTAAGATTTAATTATAGTAAATAACTGATTAATCTCTGATATGTCTTAGGTTATCTACTAAAGTAGATGACATGAATCTCAACATACTACAGAACAGTTTTCACTTGATTGTCCATAATGACTCTTGCTACTCTTCCTCCAATATAACTGATATTTTATTTTTCAAATGTGAAGACGATCATCATTCACCTCTGTTGAATGATAGAGAACTCAAATATTCAGCTTTAAAGCACATTTACTATTCATGAAAATACTTTTAAATACCTTTTCCCAGTATTTACATAAGAAACAGAAGTGTGTATTCACACCAACAAGCTCAAAAATCAGAACTAAATGCTTTTGAACATGACACTGATGTTGACAAAAACAAAAATAGGAGTAAGAATCTATTAACAGCAGCATTATTCTGCCATCCAAAGGTCTAAATACTAGAACACTCTTGAGCAGAGATTATTATTGGCAGTTCACTAAATGATAATTTAGGTTAGAAGAAGCATTCTGATCCTTAGAGCACTGTCTTTGAAGTTGCAGAGAAACATTTTTACACTATTTTTTACTGCAGAATTCAAACCAAAGGATGTCACAGATCTATTAAGAAATCAGAATAACCCTCTGTATTGTTCACTATAATTGTGTGACAGATCAAGACTTGTTTAACTTGACTGTTTTAGGTCAGAAATAAGGATATAATGCAGTTTTTATTATTGTTGCCATTGCCCTTTTGCAGATGCTATTTTCAGATGCAATTAAGAATAACATTCCCATTCTAAGATCCCAGTTTCACAGCTGCACATGAATAGTCAGATCTTTGCAGCTGTATGACACCTCTATAAGCTTCAATTATAGAATCAGGGATTGTTTTGCTCTCAAATTAAAATAACTCCAAGTTAGAGCCATATAAGAGAAGGTCCTCAAGTGCACTAAGCCTGGGGTTTCATAGTATTTCCACACTTAAGGCACAATTAAGGGCAAGAGACAGTGAAGAAACAAGAACTTCCTGTAACAAAACTGTCCCACAAATCCATCCTCACATTGGCTGCTGTAATGTCTTTTCATCTGTATATACAAACAGTGGTTAAAAACAGGTCTTCAGAAATACCAGAATATATGCCTAAGTGTACTGAAATACATATATTTACATACTGCTGTCTTTTCCAATTGGCCAGGCTACCTGCACAAGGTACAGTAATAGCTAATTTGTGTCTACAAGTTCCCTTTGACCACTGCATTATATTTAGTATGGAAATTGCAACTCTAAAATGCTATTTATTGTCTACATTGCACGGGCACTTACTGGGCATTTGGAAAAATCCACCACTTGCAATTCTTCTGGCATGGCTGAACGAATCATTTCCTTTAAGCAAAATTCTTGGGCAGTGTCTCTATCTTTCAAAATCATCAAATGCAAATTGGTATGATGTTTGGATAGTGAGTAAGAGAAAAGGGGGACACACAAATAAATGTGAAAAACATTACAGGAACATTACAGAGGGTGTGCTGAAAAGGCTAGATTGAAAAACACTTTGCTGAAGAGTCATGTAAATATAATGCACTGGGAATGCTCTTTATAGATCTGATGCATTTTTTATTAGTTTTGTGGTGTTTTGCAAGGCAGTATATTGTGGTGTCATGGTAATCAAGGACTTAAAGCATTATTACCTAGAGTCAGCAATAATGAGAACAGAACCTTTAATTTCAAACCGTAAGATAACACATTGATTAATAACCATGGGATGATTAGTCAATCCAAGACCTTAATGCACAATGGAGAAATTCATCCATTATCTGTTCAATGTAATTCTTCTTTCATCTTAGTGACTTTAAAAACAACCAAGGAAAATTACTGCCCCTCAGTAAAGGCTTTTGAATTTCATATGCATTTAATTAGATAACTGCCAGCCCAAGGACAGGAACCATGACAAATAGTTGTTCTTTTCAAATTAGAAGAATAGACTGTTCAATGAGCAATATTGATGTTCTCTTGTACTGAGTTATACAAGAGTTCTGCTACTACTTCCTTTAATTTATCTAACCTTTTTTAACACTTAATGAGTTTTTTTAACACAGATTTAGTTACATATGCTAGTTGGTCATTTAAAAAAATGTTGCAAACAGCAACAGTACCTGCATAGACATAAATGCATACCCCACCACAATTTTCTTGGAATTAGGTATGAAAGTACAATTTACATAGGAAAAAGAGCACTAGAAATTAAGAGGGCATCTTTATGTTAGTAGCAAAACAACAGTTAATCATGTTTAATCTGTTTAATTGCTTCAATAGCCATAATAATGAAGATTAGCTGGCTGTGAAATACTAACTATAAAATGAAGGAAGATTTCTTTCCATTTCTGGCCTTGAGATGATGTTTTCTGCTTTTGTGGGATGGGAGGAGGATGGAGGAAAGTTGTGATGCCAGGCTTGTCCTACTTGGGCACAGCAGAGAGGCAGGTTGAGGAGAGGCAGCAACCAACATAATTCATTTAAAAAAACCCAAGCAAATAAAAACAAACCCAAAAGCCCCAAACAACTCTTCAATATTCCACTAAATACAAACCCAAATTTTCTCAAAGCTAAAAAAATTACCTGGAAAAGCCAGAGACTCTGAACAGCCATCCAACCTGGTGCTTTTAGCTTCCTGTCTAGCAGCCACTACTAATGCTACTAATGAGAAAATATTTTCACCTGTCATTTGCCTGTGCTCTGTAGTAAGACAGAAGCACCCAGCTTAAGGACCAAAGGAGCTACAGTACAGCATCTTACACTCCGGGCACTGCAGATCTGGCAAATGCCATTCTTGGTGTCTGCTTGCAATGATCACTCAAAAGAAGATTACAACAGCTATCTCGGCCTGTAACGCCCTCCTGAACTGCCTCTTCCCAAGATTCCCCACTCTGGAGATGGAGTTCCAGCTCCATTCTTGCTATGGATTTACAAAACATGCTTTATCATTAGAAAAACCACAAAGCCCACGGCCAGTCTAACTGCTGCCATCCCCAGCTGTCTGGCTTTAACTTACAGTTGCTCCACAGGCCAAACCCTGCAACCAGCCTGGGATAATATCTTGCTCTGGGCTCACAAGGAGGGGTACTGACTACATCCAGAAGTGAGCTTGGCCTCAGGCTTCCCTAGAGCTCTGGGCACAGATTTTCTGACCATAAAGAGATTAATTGCATTCAGTAATAACCTATCAGACATGTTTGCTTCAAAGGAAACCTTTCATACATTAAATGTCAGCTCGGAAATAATTTATTCCTGAAAGGGTTAAGCTTACAGTACATTTTACTTGACAGGTAAAACAGCATGCTCTCTAAACACGACATACCAATACCCAGTGATAAAATACTTCCCAATCTTTATACCATTTTGATAATTCACTGTGTGTATTACACACAATCAAGATGTACAGGTTTCAGAGGGATTCTGAGCACATCGCTCAGACTGACAGAGCAAGTATTCCAGACAATTGGCTCCCTGAGGGTCAAAACAGTGATGCTCAATCAGGATTCAAACGGGTCATAAACCCTTCATGGATCTCGCTCAAGTGGGTGGTGATGTCTCCCTGGGGCAGCTCATCATTTTCTGCTACAGTCAAGCACTTGTCATTACAGACAAACTCCCCGTCAGTCTTAGGCACTCATTTAATCGAGTCTTAGTGAGAACAGCAAATATTATCAGTGCCACAAAAACCCTAAAGAGATAAATATATTAATCATAACTACTGTGATGGTAATTTAAGACACTCTCAAAACTCTGCTGGTGGTGCCTACACTATGAGTGCTTTTTAATGTAGACTCAGATTTTCAAACATGGGTGCTGAAGTCAGTCACTGCTATTTGGATTTAAGCTCCTCAAGACACGTGAACTACTACTAAAAGAAAGGGGTGCCAGAGTACCCAGTTGCCGAACATGGGAATGGGGAGTGAGGCAGAGCTCTACTGAATGTTGGAAATCTTTCATTAAAAAAATCCAGGTCAGGATTTAACATTCTAATTTTAAGCACAGAAAAAGGAAACTAGTCTTCAAACATCCAGAAACACTCAGAATAACTCAAAACATTTGCTTTTGCAACAGTTCAGATAACCTGGCATATAACCAAAGCAGCTATAATACACTACAAGCTTGAAATAACCTAACACAATCCTGGCAGCTTGGGACACAATGTTTTTATTGTACTGTTTTCATATCTAATTATGCTTGTATGCAGAAACAAAACAAAAAAACCTCCCAACAATATCCACACAAAAAACCCCACATATAAGGTTATAAAACCTTCTACATAAGGTTTGCTTCCTTTCCCTATACCATCCTACAACCACACAATTCCGCACTCATAGTGTCTCAAATTTAATCTAGCTCAGAATCTCTGAACTGCTATAAACAGCTAGGGTTTTTATGTTCAGATCATGTTTTAGAGTAAAGCTGAACACATAATAATTTATTTCTTGTGTTGCTGTAGCATGCAAAATGAGATCCTCACTCATTTAGCTGCACAGACACAGGTGTAAACTTGAGACTGGATTTTTTTTTTTCCCCCCAACAAATGAGTCAACCAATATGAGGACAAAAAAACCTGTGATATAAATCAGGTGTTGCTCTGCTACAACCTAAATAACTACCAAAAAAAAAAGAGAAAAAAACCCAACCTAAAAACAAAGATCAAAACCCCCAGTTTCCAGTCGTGCCTTTGCAGCTTGTTCTGGTCTTTACAGGATCTATACCTGTTTTCACTCACAACAACACTTCTCTCACTATCTGCTAGTTTTCTCTTAGCTTCCTGGGGAATTTCAGTGCTAACATGTCCAGGGACGCACTGGTGCAAAACAAAAAACAAGCCAGGCTCTGCCTTTACACCTAGTTTCCAGGAAGCCCAGTTAATCTACACAGCCCCAAACCTTTCGCAGTCACCAAGGGTCTAGCAGCTCAACCCTATCCATCTGTTGTCTCCAGGTGTGTCCCCACAGAAAAACATAAACATAATTTCTCCCTAGCCTCCCTGAGGGACGGCTGACACTCCCATGAGCCTAAAACTGTTTACACATCAGAGAGCTGTGTTTAGCACCCATCAGTTCCTCTCACACAAACACATTTCTTAGGAGCCTCAATCTTTTGTCTGTCTGGAAACAGGCAAGTTATTCTTACCACTTCAGTTCTAATCCAAATTTCCTTCACAATGCACATTTATCAGAAAATTCAGGAATATATAAAATAAATTTCTACAAAGCAGGTGGATAAAATACACTTTATTAAGGTAAACCTGTTTTAAGTTGAAAGGCTTGTGACTATATTCCAAAACATTAAAGCATAAATCAAAGTAGCATTTAGCAGGATAAATCAGCGGCTGCATTTCAACAATGGGTTTCTCCAAGCTACTTCTGCTCAATTTTCAACACTAATATCAGCAGCACAATAAAGAGAAATGAGGCTCATGTGGCCATTGCTGTTACTACATAAGCTTCTTGCTCCTAAACTTCTTGACACTTTGCTTCAATGACCTCAGATCTGATCAATACCCATAACTAAACAGGCCTGAAAAATCAATCTATTTGCATTTTCAGTCCCCCATATTTTATGAAAAAGAAACAAACTATTGCACGTGAAACAAAAAACATAACCCCAAAGCAATCTGAAACCTTTTTACAATACTCAAGACAGATTAGTGTAAACAGATTCAGTGACCTTATTTAATAACAAATAATAATGTTATATACATAGTGATCAAGCCAGAAAGTTCTGAAAATAATATACAACTAATCATACACAAGTGAAAATTTAATAAGCTTTGAAAAGATTTGCAATATTGTCTATTAAAGCCCTGTCCAGGAAAGTACACAGCTTTTGAATTGTCTTAACTTTCACAAGTTCTGGATGAATTAATGCACTGTTTGTATAACCTATCTTACTGAAAAAGATATAAGAACTACTAATCTGGAGTTTCATTTCCTAAACCACTGCAGGTAGAAGGAAAAAGATTATCCTTATAAAAAAAGATTGTCAACAAAATTCAGAAGAAATTAAAAAACAAAACAACAACAAAAAAGCCCCACAAACCCCAAAACTGGAAACTCTCAGATTTTAAAACAGCTATAACTATCCAGTGACAAGAAGCTTAGAAATATTGCAGAAATTTAAGTTGGACCAGCATCAATCAGGTATAATTTAGGCACAGCTGAGCATCCTTTTGGCAGAGGGATAAACTGGATAAACTCAGAAGGTCTCTTCCAGCCTATGAAATTTTGTGAAGTGATTTGGGATCTATAAAGACAAAATCCACCATATAGACATAATAGTGCAAAATTCTGCCCTCTCTCTAGTGTGTGTAAGGCCCCAAACACAGTAGGATAAACAAGTTTTAACTTCAAAAGCATGAAAAGCTTTAGTGCAAAGCCCAGTGCCATGATCAAAAGGAGGCCCAAGGTCTTGAATTGGATGGGAGAGAAAGGAGCCAGCCCATCACCGCTGCTGCGAAGCAGACAACAAGGAGGCTCAAGGGGACTCTTGCAAAAGCAAACAGGAGTCATGTCATGGGAAGTGTCTTCTCTTGAATTCTTGCAGATACAAGAAAAAAGCAACTTCTTACCTTGATCCACGCTAGCTGACAACATCTGTGAACAACTGGGAAGGTGGAAAGCATGGGCTCATCCTTAAAACTCTGGCAAAATTCTAGAAGACTTTTTCATGTGAAACCACAGCCAGAACATACAGCACTGTGGATTACAGTAATTGTAAATTGAGGAAATGTTTTGCTGCCCAGGGTTTTTTTCCTGATGCCTATTAATTATGATATGAAACTATAACACTGTGTCTTTATTTTCCACGTATTTGAATTCCTGGTGTCCTGAAAATAGAGGAGAAAAATATGCTTGTTTGAGATTTTACTGAAATATTAAGAATGAGCATGCACTTCATTGTGTCACAGAGGGAGTATTTAGTAAACTTATAATTGAATTGAAAAATAGTGCATTAAGTTTACAAGTTTCTTTTCATAAATGAGTTACATTTCTCTTGGCTAATAACAGTATTTTGGATTGATCCATGCAGAGCAGGATATTGCTGTGTTGCAAAAACGCAAGAAAAATAAAAATATTTAAAAACATGAACCTTAAAACAAATAAAGGAACAAAGCAGCAGTTCAAACCCATCCATTTATTTAAACATGAAGTGTCTTAGCTTGGTGTCTCTGGTGCAGCTCAATACTGTTTTAACACACTCGTATTTTGCTTCACCTCAGCTCCTTCAGGCTCCTTTTTGAAGTTCACAACAATAGACTTATGCTATAGAAGGGATTACAACAGCGCAGACCATTTAAGTGGCAACACTAATTTATCCTCATTTCCAATGAGTACAGATTAGAATTAGTGATAATAACAACCACATCGTCTACCTTGGCGGACTAGAGCCGCGGTTTCTGTCAGAGCGACTGCGCAGGTTCATCATGACTTGGCACCTAGCAATTAAAACTACTCTCATGAAAATGGGTGTGAAGGGCACTGAAAAATGTCATGAAAAGGCAAACAAATTAAAATCAGCATAAGAGGGTTGAACATTGCTGACAAGTACTGCTTAAACAGATCAGAATTCATTCTGATGAACTCTCCTCTTTCAAACCATTTCCTTTTGTCTCCATAGCATCTCTGAGGGTGAACTATACATGGTGAAAAAAATCCTAAAGCAAAGTCAGCAATTTGTTCAAGAGTCAGATTCACTTTGAAAATTGCCAAGTAATGGAGCAAGGGCAGAAGGAGAGGGGACAGAACTACATTTGCAAACAGCCAGCCTTTTACTATCCAACTTCAAAATTAAAGTCGCCACGGCAGCTGAATGCCATATTTTTAGTAGTGCAGAATGCTACTTATCTTTACAAAGAAACGCTCACTAAAATAAAAGAGCCATCTCTGTGAATTGGACTTCTTGAATGCAGTGCTTGAATGAGTGCATTTGTCTTCACTATTAAGGACATATTCAAGAGTTTTTCCATTTTGTACCATAAACACTTTCTCTTTTCTGGCTGCACTGAAGGGAACTAAGGACAGCTGACAATCTTGTGACTTACAAGTTCTATTTTCTGTCATTATCCTTATTTTTTGCTGCCTGTATGAAAACTAAGTGTATAGTCATTGCCACTTTAGAATGAACCCTAGCTATAAGTGCATGGAAATTTCTATTAGTGTCAGAAAAGGTGAATTTTCTATAGATTTTTACTAAAGCAGTTAACCAGACTAGAACAGTAACATATGCTGGAGTATGTCCATGTAAATTCTGATTTTTTTCTACTTGAATTGAGATTACTGAGACCTCACCTGGAGTACTGTGTTCAGCTCTGGGGCTTCCAACATAAGGAGGACATGGACCTGTTGGAGGGCTATGAAGATGATCAGAGGGCTGGAACACCTCCACTGTGAAGACAGGCTGATAGAGTTGGGGTTATTCAGCCTGGAGAAATCTCCAAGGAGACATTAGAGCAGCCTTCCAGTACCTACAGGGAGCCTACAAGAAAGCTAGAGGGACTTTTTACAAGAGCATGTAATTGGACAAGGGTTAATACCTTCAAACTGGAAGAGGGTAGATTCAGATTAGACACAAGGAAGAAATTATTAACTATGAAGGTAGTAAGACATTGGAACAGGTTGTCCAGAGAAGCTGCGGATGCTCCATCACTGGAAGTATTCAAGGCCAGGCTTGATGGGGCTTTGAGCAAGCAGGTCTAGTAGAAGCTGTCCCTGTCCATGGCAGGGGTCTTGGAACTAGTTGATCTTTCAAGGATAATCTTTAAGGTCCCTTCCAACCCAAACCACACGATGATTCTGAGAAATATTTGTATCAAAAGTGCAACTGCTTTACTACGCAGTTAAGCTTTTAAATACCAGTAAGAGCTTTAAAACGTCATGGTAATGCAAAAGCTATCAATACAAATATTGTAATTTTTCATAAATGAAGTCTTTGGATTTTCTGATAGTAACAGATTGCATTCAATATCCTTTACACAGTAAAGGTTATGCTTCAGGTAAATTCTATAGCAATTTCCAAGTACAGAATTAATGTGCTACTTCGTACATTATGAGACATCTGTATCCACAAACTCTTCAGAGTTTCCTGCAGGAACTCCACATAGGAAATGGCCAAGAAGCCATCAGACCCAACACATGGAACTTAACTCACCAGCTTCCTTCCCTGACATAGAATCATCTCTAACAGCAAGGTGTTGTAATTCAACATGGAGCCACTTACATTCCACTCATGAGATTAAGAGAAGATAGTTCAGAGTCAGAAATAGAAACATCTCACAAAATCCCCTTATTGTGGGGAATAAACCTCTGCCATCTGACAAAGTAACAAAAAGAGGAAGAACTAACTATAACTTGATCAGTCACTGCTCTGATCATTCATACTCTCCTTATCCTTCTTCCCACTGCTAGAAGTCCACAGGGCACAGAATTATGTGTTAGTGGGTTGTCCACTAACATATAATAAAGAGAGGAGAAAATGAATTTCTCTTTCCCAGTCAGACCCCAGCCTCTAGCAGTGAGAAGATAAAAAGATCAACTGTCCAGTTACTGCAGATAAAAGTAATGGACATCAAGCAAGTATCCAGATCCTCACAAGTGAGATTGTGTGTTCAGTTAAAGACTTCATTGATCTGTCTCTCCTCACTTGCTTAAAAGGCCTGAAAATGTACAGAGGAGCAAAGAGAAGTCCAGCTTTTGTAATCAAGAGGTTTTACCCTTCAAATTAATATTTGCATATTCACTGTAATTTAAAGATGTTCAAATCAGCACATATTACCAAGCTGACTTGGTTATGCATAATTTTAATTCTTGCAATTTGTCACTTGCTTTCCAGACAATAATGACATGTTGTTTCTAAACACGGATCATAGTGACTTTCTCACTTTATGCATCCTGCAAATTGCTTTGTTTTACACAGCGATACTCTGTTATATTTTCAATTACAGTCACATTTTATAACTTTGACATTCTTAAAAATATTATATGTTAATATATTAATTTAAGGAATGTCAGATGAAGTGTGTAGACTTAGCACAGAACATATTCTGACAGACCTGACAGAAACCATGAAAAATGTGTGCTTTCTATCATAATGATTATTTTTCAGATACCACCAGCTGTGCAACTATTAAACCAAGTGACTGCTTTTCCACATAACACCAAGTACCAGCATTCAATCATGAAAGAAATATAAATCTCCATGGGCTTTTTCCACATGTTTTAAATCAGCAGCAATCTGTGCATTTGTATCTGCACTAAAAACATGGTAAAAATTGGGAATATCTTCCAGCTGGAAACTCTTTGGTATTTTTATTGATAGACACTATGAATGGAGTATGTAGTGCAATGTTTATAGGAGTGTAGTTTGCTTTTAATCTAAGTTCCAAGTTAAATATGACACACACACACGCACGCACACACACACACATAAAAGATTTCACTCACCAAATAACTTGAGCAACTCCAGGGATTACTGAATCTTTCATTTCATCCTTCCCATTATTTTATTCTGGAAGCCTTGGATTCTTCACGAAATTCAGCTTAAAATTGTTCAAAGCAAATGCATGAAAAAAGGTATCATACCCCTTATGAAACTGCAGAGTTTTTAAAGGGGTCTTTAGTAATTCTTGGGTATTATAAGATTCTGTCTACAGGCTGAATATTTAAGAATAGCCTTTCCTGACAGCTAACTAATTGGATAACACCATCCTACATCAGATGTTGCAAGGCAAAATCAGTCTTCTGCCTTTTTTTCTGTCCTACTCAGTAGAATTCAGATGTGCTTATTGTACACCTTTAATTCTCTTTTATGTTCATTTCAGCCTCAGAATCACATATCATCCCTGTATCTCAGATACCAAGGAGATGAAAAGGGAAGTCATTTTCCTGGGTACATTATTTGTGGATGTGGTGAGCTGTTTTCCAGGGCAACAGCCTTTTCAAATGGTGACGTTTTGAATTGGTCTGTGACTTCATAATTTGAGAAACAGAACAGGTTGAAAATGTAATAATTACATTAAAATATCTCCTTTGGACTCCGACACCAATTCTAGATGCAAAACATGCAGAAAAATGCTCAATGAAGAAAGGTTTGTGGGTTATAATGTGGAAAAAATAGCACACCTCAACTTTAGCTTGGTCCTGCATGCACATATAGGGCATATAATTCTGGCTAGTGAGTAATATGGCTCATAAAAGGTCTGATCACATTGAGTGATAAACAGTTGCTTAGGGCCAGCATGAATTAACCAAAAAAGCAAACTAATGTCAAGGCAAAGCAAGAGCAACCTTGTACAGTGCAATGAAAGATGAGCAAAACCCTTCCCTGGAGCTTCTGCTGGCTTTCTCCCAGATCTGCCAGATTCTGTTGCATTTCTCTTGTTTATGACTACAGAAAAGCAAGATCTTTTACAAAAGTTTTTTAAACCTATCTGGGCTGCTCTGGCAGCTTGCCACACACATTGCTTCCTCTTAATATTTCACACAAATACTGTATTAGAGCAAAACAGAAAAGAAGAAAAAAGTAAAGGAAAAAAAATAATAAAAAGTCCTTAAAAAATAATAAGGCAGAGCAGTGCACTGCCAATCACTTACAGCAAGCATAGTTTAAACAGATGGATTATGCTCCTTGGGGTGATTTTGCATGCAAATATTTAATTCTAGTTCAAGCATGGTTTCTCTTGTTTCAAAATCTTTTTGGTTTTGGGTTACTGGACTTAGAAACATTACTCTTAAACAGTTATGGTTCCACAAACACAACATAATGCTGAATTATTTACTTGTTCATCTATTAAGGAATGTATTGGTATATAAAGCTACAAAATGGAGTGAGTTTGCTTGGAAGTGTCAACTTCCAGAAGAAATGCTGGGAATCCTTAGCCACTTCTTTTTGGCACAGAAAATAAACCAAGAGAAGTCCCCAGCAAACTAATGACCTACTAACTGTTGTCTTTCCAACCTGTTGATCCTACCTGTGAGGTCTTGTCATAAGTGGAGCTAGAGGGAATTGGTTTTGGCGAGTTTGCTGAGCAATGTTGTTTGAGTCACTGCCACACATATTGCACATAGAGATAAACATATCTAATAGTATCACCTGCACAAAGTATTTTCAAGGCTAAAATCACAAAACTGCCAAAGGACTAAGTTGTGGTTTCTTTCACTGAACAGCCCATAGCCCCGTAAGCCAGTATACTGTTTCCTGACAGAGCAAAGCTGTGAGGACTGCCCATGGAGGCTGTTCATTCTGTAGAACTACCTGAAAATTGAATGGAAACAGCAACAAGGAACCAAGCACATCTTGAGCCAAATGAGGCAAGTTCAAACAAAGATTCCTTCAAATTGCTTTGATTTGCATGGAAACCAAACAAATTCACTAGATTTGGGAGAAGAATTTTCCCTTCACTTAAGCCATGAAGGTCTTGAAGATGCTTTTTAACCTTGACCAAACCTGTTCACCCTTTAGATCTGCCTTCTCACAGTCTTCCTAGATTTTGCATTTTTAGATGCTATGATTTTCAGAGAAAAGAGATAATATCTGTTCAGGTACTTAAATGTGATGAAACTCAAATACTTGGTTTGGACCATTAAACTTTATCATGTTACAAATAATAATATGCATTTCCATGGTTAGCTTCTTCATTTTGTAACTGGGCTAATGGGGAAAGCCGAGAAACGATAGTCCAAATTGGAAAAAATAAATGCAGTATATTATGCAGTTCTTTATTCCACAGTGTGTAATGACAGACATCTACAGTGTATAGTACATGAGTGTGGGTGCACACACAGGCCTGTCCCATTTGTATACACACATTTTCACTCCCCTTTAACGGTAATAATAGGCTTTTTGAGGTATAGAATTGCCATAGACATATTACAGTAAGAGATAGCTACAGCCTTTAGCAGCAAGTGGCATGCTAAAGTAGAGCAAAGTGTTTGATGTTGCCAAGTAAACACAGCAGCCATTATGCACTCAGCAACCTGACCTACAACCGTGAAAGTCAGTGTTGCTGGTTTATCGGAGTATTAAGTGATAGAGAGGCTGTTAGCCAGAACTTCTTTATCTGCTCTTATTCTGAATCCTGTCATGTTATCTTTCAAATTTATCTAAACTACCATGACAAACAAGCAGACAGGATCTCAGTTTTCAGCTGCACTTCAAGCAGTTTAGTCCAGAGCATTGTACTGTCTATTTCCAGACACAAGATGAAGAGTCCATGTGGCTGGGTCATCTGCCATCACCCAAGGCAGGCCAGGAACAGTGAAGCACAATCATTCACTCATTAAATATTTTTATGACATCTGGTGTTACACATTCCAGATTTTAAGCACACCAGTAATTCAGCTGATCACTACTCTTCCATGGGACTTGTTGGTACTTTGCGTGCTTTTGTGGAGTTGTTGCCTCTTGCATTGTGTACTACCTGATCAGCTTGTGGTGGCAAGAAATACCTTTGATTGTATTGCATGCAGCACAGTGTAAGGCCGCTAACAATGGATCTCAACTAATACAGAAAGCACTATGATTCTATCTGACTGATTTTCCACATCTATCAGAAGACCTACATCAGGATAGAGTACCTCGAGTACAGTGTGCCATGTGATCCTTTTTCCAGACATGGAAAGCTGTATAACATATGAGAGTCTTCTGTATAAACCCTAGCCTAAACAGTTCTAGATAATGAACATCAATCTGTTTTTCTCATGAATGCTTAAGGGAAAATGGAACAGGATACATTTTAATAAATATTTTGTAAAAAATATTTTCTCATAAATTCCTTTGTCCAGGTTTGACACAGTGAAGGACTTTTCCTGTAACAGATTTGGAAGAGCAATAGTATGGATTTCTCCTGTCAGCATGCCTAGCAGATTGGTCTAACAGACTGGTAACACAGTATCTCATTTTTTTCTAGTGGGCGGAGTTCTCCTTCATGATCTTTTGCTTACAAGCAAGAAAAAAAGCCTACCTTTTCTTCACCTTTTTGAAAGACATTCAATCATTTCCGTAGTTCAGTAAACCAGTAAAATCACCTGCAGTATTTCTGGGGTTTCAAACTGTGTTAAGTTGAACTTTGCTACACAGAAATTCTTTTATGAAGTGATTCAGTACAGACCTCAACCCTCTTTAGAAAACTGGCACTGTTGACTGCAATAGATTTTTCAACAGAATAGTCAAACAACACAAGTGATTTGCAACATTGCAGGACCCAGTAATTCCCACTATTCATCTTTTCAGAAGAGCTATGAATCCAATGAAGATTTATAAGCAGAAAGTCACTTTCATTCTCAAATAATGTACAACTGGCAATATAACGTGCACACTTTTAGCAGAGTCTGTTTATAACATGCTGCATCACTTTGTGTTATGACATGTTGTAAAGTCTGACCTAATTTGACACGACAGCTAAAATTTAAAGGATGACATTTCCCACTTCACTTCCAAATGGGATAACTTCAATGTTCCAATAAAAGCTGGCCAGTGGAAGAAGGGCAGACGGGAAAGTGTCCATGGTCTGCCAATTTCAAATTACTGTTGAGTAGTTCAGCATATCTGTAGAAAAAGAAACCCTTAAAAGAGTAATTAATCATCATTTAGAAAAGGTCTTCAGTGAAGTGCATTTTTTTTTTTTTTTTTTCATGCATTCCAGTTTATTAGCACACACTGAACTTTTCTGGACACATATCCCTGTACTGATGGCAATACTAAGCTAGTAGTTTAAACTGAATGAGAAAAATACAGTCATTCTGAAATCTAAAGCAAGAAGTGCTCAAAGGTATCTTAAAATTTTCCAAATCTTTCTTTGTTTTTTTTCTTCTAGAGATGTTTGAATCCAGTATCCAGTGACTATGACACTCCTCCACTATTAATGCACCTCCTGGGATAGTCTCTTTGAAACTACATGATGTACTGTATCTAGAAATAAAGAGATGAAACTCTGATTCATGGCTTGCAATAAAAAAACTTAAGTGATTCAGAAGTTCATAAGAGTAAATTCAGAGAGAATCAAGTATCTCCTAACCAGTCCAACACTTGTGTATTGTGAGCTTAATCTGTGTCCTGGTTTGAGTGAGAACAGAACTAATTCTGTTCAGTGATTTTACCTTTCAGCACAGTTCTTCTAAATAACTGACCTGTCTGAAGTCAGCAGCCTGTTCTCACAGGCAGTGTCTGCTTCTAGCAGTGAAACACCCCATGTTTAGAGTTAGTACCAAGGGTTGGTGTGCAGACCAAGGCCACTGCTGGATCTTCTGAACCATGTTGCGAGGTGCAGAAAGTAAAAGGCTGCACCTGCAGGGAGAAGTGGACAGGACAGGTGACCCTGAACTCACCAATGAGGGATTCCAGCCCATATACATCACATTCGGTATAAAGCTGAGGGGATCAGGAGGGTCTCGCCACTCTTGTCCCACTTTGCCAGCTTTTGCTTGGCTTGCCTCAGGTCCTCTTCCGGTTTCTTCCTTGGCCAGTATCCAAGGAGGACTCTGACCGCTCTGCCTTCGATCCTGATCTGTGTGTTCTTTAGTCTAGTACCAGAATCCAGCTCCTGAACACAGCTCCCATCTTCTGCAGGGCCCAGTCTGGGACTCTCCCAATGCCTGCTCCACAGCATCTGTGGTGACAGTGACGTAATTACCATCAGGAGGGACTAGGTTCAATACTGGTTTTGTATATATTTGTATATATTCTATCTTTTATTATTATTTTCGTCTTCATTAAAGTGTTCTAGTTACCCTTTCTAATAAATAAGTCTCTCTCACTTATTCCCTTTCTCTTCCCCTTTGGGGAGAAAGGGGGGTTAACAGAGAGTGTTTTTTATAGGTCTCAGGGGCTGCCCTGACCCTAAACAGTGACAATCTGTATCTGTGTACCATGGGTAAGAACCTGAATGATTTCTTCTTACTACCAGGATCTCCAAGTGGTACACATGAAAATTATCAAATCTGATTTAACTTCTTCACCTTAATTTCTCTCTTCATCAAAATACAGAAGTTTTAAAATAACATCAATCTAATTTGCATCTGCAGAAAATAAACCCATCTGAAATTTATAATTAGCTTTACTGAGCCAATATAGACACACCTGCATTTTAGAACCAAAGGGATGTTTTAAAAAGAATTCTCCATAAGTCAAAAACTTCAACCCAGCAACTGCAGCCTGCACTTTACTTCAATCCCCAGTCAAGTGGGCATTAGAGTTCAGAACAGTCAAAGCCTAAAAAAAATGCCATTCAATCAAAGCAAATCCTAATCTTTTGTGCATTTCACGATGGCAGGACATTTAGAAAATGGGATAATTTTCCCAAATCATCTTAATGTGTGGAAGTTGTACAAAAATCTCCATTTTCCATCACCTCTATACTTCTTTCCCTGAATGAATGCCTGAGGCAATCATTTTAAAATACTACTGAAAAAAAAGCTGGGGCAGTAGAAGCACACTTGCTGACAATGCTTGCCTTTATCTGCCTCAAAATTAGTAGATTGTAGAAGACCTTATAAAACACTAGTAAACGCGTTTTTCATTCTTAGTGGCAGGTGCCTTCAAAATCTTGGGGGAAGTGAACTCTTTGCCTGTGCTATCTCACCTAAGTCTTAATGAACCACTTAGAGCAGTGCAAAGGCACTACTTTCTCCAAAAGAGATAAAATAATAATTTTTATAGTAACGCTCATTCTTCAGTGAATTAATAACATTTCAAAGACGACTTCTGACCTATCCTTTCATCCTAAATTATACAGCTATAATTACCTGGTAAAATATTGTGGCATTTCCATATGTGTGGCTAAACCTGGTCTTCTCATGACTGAGTCTGATTATATTTCAGAGCTGTAAATTACATATTTCTGATATCCTTAGAGAACTAAAGTATATTAAAAAATAAATCAAGTGTCATGAATATTATTAAGGAATCATTTCTTGTAGTTCAAGCAAATGTCTCATTTATAACTTATAACCAGCATGATTTTTTTTTATGCCACTGGCACATCCTAGAAGTTTTGCACAGTGACGTTTGCTATTGATCTCTCAAGAATTCAAAGAAAACGTCTCTCTTCATTAAGAAAATTCCCCATTTAAGATGGCAGGGGCTATGGCTCTATTCTGATGTCAGGGGCTATGGCTTTGTTCTAAATATCCATCTTTACTGTGCAACCTGAGTTATTCCTGTAAGTGCTCATCTTAGAAACATTACAATAAATCAATGGAAAGCTAGAAAAATTTTAATCTTTTTGTAACCTGAATACTGTTTTTTGTTTGTTTGTTTTTTTTAATATAGGTACCTACCTGTAATACTAACTTTTGTGGGTCAAATAAATGTTGTTATTAATAGCCATTTATAATGGATGTGACCAGAATGTGCCAGTTTGGCTATGTTCCACAATCTATCCAGTGTGTTACTTGTAATGATGACCCCACCAGTTATTTCATAGTGATGAGCAAGAATCACTACAGCATGCTATAACAAGACAGTTTGCATCCTTCACTGAAGTTCCCAGACTAATTCTTGGCAGTTCAAGATTGGGTTCAAACACTCAAACGGGAGCCTTCTTATACCTCCAGTCCTCCCTGAGTTATAACTAACTCTGGGTGTACTTGTTATTCTTTTAAATATACAATCTATGTAAATTGCCTTAATGTTATTTGTGTAAATTCCATATTCAGCACATGACAGCACTAATAAAATAATCTCCAGCACCCTTCTGAGGCAAAAAGTACCCTTATTATTTCCTACTGGAAAACACGGGTGGAGACTTGCCCGGTTCCAACCTGCAGCAAACGTAACAGTTTCTTATTGCACATATTGCATCTCCCAACCACAGAACCCTTTTGCTTGCTCTCAGTGTAATGCTCATCATATTTCAGAGCTCTTAGATTCAGCAGCTGAAATACCACTTTCAGATATGGCTCCAAAGAGTGCAATTTAATAAGAGCATTTCTATCAAAGACTAGGCACAGTGAGGCCTAAACCAACCACAATGGTTTGGAATATACCACTGAAGTCAGACATGTACCTTACATTGCAACCTGATACAAAATTCTAAATTTTAGGCTATATAAACTATAGTTCACAATGTTCTTTGAAGCTCTTTGGCTGCATCTAAATACAAAAATTCCCAGGCTGCCTACAAACTGAACTATTCTGGTTATGAAACATTACCTTCCCAGCATGTGGTATGCCTATCAGCAGAAAAGTGGTAAAAAAGAACTGACTAACTTTATTTATTACATTTGTATTGCTTACAAAACCATTTACTTAATGGATGAGTATCATTAGCAGTCCAACCACAAAAAAAGAATACAATGATGTGTTTCATAGGTTCATTAAAATAATATTTCAAAGCAATCATTAGAACAAGAAGCTAAAGATCCAAGATACAGTAAGTTATCTGCAAATAAATGAGGCAGAACAAACATGTTTTGAAGTAAGTTAAGAAACATGTTTACAAATACATTACACCATAAAGAAAGCAGGGCATGAAGCTTAGAGACTGCTGTTCATGCAACTTGTTAAACAAAACAAAAGTGGTAACACTACTTTTGAATCATGGGTCCTCAGACTTGAGGTCAGCATGCTGTGCTAAAGAGTAGGTGCTTGAATGCATGGCATATAGAAGTTCATAAAGAACAATAAAGGTAAGGTTATGCAGAAGGGTCCCTTCGACTAAAGCTGGAAAACTATAGATATTGTCATCCCCTACTGTATTAAAGAAAACAACGAAAAAAACCAAAAAAACCAAACCACCACTGCACACTACTGAAGGTAAAAAAGAGCATCGTTAAGCTCACAGACTTCCATAATGAAATAGAAGCATTCCTGGTGGCAACTTCAGTGTCACAGTGGAGAACTTGTAGACTTAAAAAAAGTATTCTTTCTTGTCCCAGTTGTTTTTTCCACCTTGGGTGGCACCGCAGGCTACTAGCTCTTTACCATCCTGGTCCTCAGAAGTATCCTGGCCAAACCACTTCCACCTGCTTCAAATAGCTTTCAGGTCTATCCACAGTGCAAGATACCAGTTCCTGTTGTGACTTCCCTTCTCTTTTGCATCCCTTACCATCATCCTCCTTTCTCTAAGATATTTTTTCATGCCTCAGATTCAAGCAACCAAGATTACATCTTTTGCTGTTCTATTAAAAAATCAGAATGAGAAAGGCTGCTAAAAGGAATGCCTTAATTAGTCCAACAATGCCACTCCCATAGTGAGACAAGAATAATCAGCACATCAGTCTGTTCCCCTTGCACACACTGGTGCCTCTGCTCCCTTGTGCCTACTTGCCTTCACAGAAGCAGGATCAGATTTGCAAAATATAATGCTAATAATTCCACTCCATTTTAATACATTCTTATTCTCTCTAAAAAAGGACTGTGAATATTGTTTTTAGTGATGCTTTTTTAAATAAAACTTAGCCTAAGTAGAGGGAAAAGGAATAAAATATATTATCAGCATAAAATCGTTCCTCATTTCATTACATCTTAAATGCTCTACCTGATTTTCATTGTTTTTCTGAATCTTTTAACTTTAAGAAAATGTAAACAATTGTTGCTGTCATGAAACTACAAGGACTAATAACTCTAGCCTATAATCAGCTGCTTAGTACTGTCAGCACCTTTAATTTTCTGGACCACCTCCTATTTAATGAAATTAAGAAGGCTGTCTTCCAGACATCAAAACACTGAGCAGCTGACTGACTGAGAGGAACTCTTGTGCTCCCAAAACCACCTGTGCCACAAATGTTTTGTTATGGGCCAGCAGTTACACAATAGTGCCTGCGTCAAACGAGGTGCATGATAGAATGATTTAATAAAGAGCATACTGAAGGAGAGAGCAAAGAACATTAAAGAAAGGAAGTCACAGCTCCTGAGTTAAAGCTGCAATCAATTCCTAGTACAAAGCTCTCTTTTTGTCGTCTTACAATCAAAACTAGATTGGCAAAGGTGCTCAGCTCAAAAATTGTCAGATTTATTCAGAAAAGGGAAAGTTCAAACAGGCTTCAGATCTATGCTGTTAAAATATTGCCATGTTTCAAAAATGCCTATCACATTTCTCAGTCCCATTCTCTCCTAAAAAAAAAATAAATTAACCTTTCTCCAACACTGCTGCATCTTGCAGCATTACACTGTACTTAGCACTTCTTGGGTTGATGAACACTCATTATACACTGTGATAAGCAACAGCAATTAGTAGGAAGTCTATATATTCTTGCTGTGGACAGTTTGGGTCATATCTGAGATATCTGGGAGTCTTGCCATTTACTTTGTAAGATTTTCTGCATGCCTGAGTATGTATTAACTAGTGGAAAGTAGTAAAAACAAAGGAAGAAAAACAAACAAAAAAAAAAGAAGTGGGAAAAAACTCACAACCACCCAAACCAGAAAAACACTTTTACAAGTGACAGAGACCTTCCTACAGAGTGTGCACAGAAACCTGTTTGAAGAGGTAGCCTAAGTGTTCCTGGAACTCATAGCTATGCACTATCATAGGAGGTTAAGTGACAAGTTTTCCACAAGCAGCAGAACAATTCAGATTCACTTAAAAGTCCAAAACAAGAAATATTACAGGAGTTCAAATAATTGATGGTTTTAAACCTAAAGAAGAGAAAGTTGAAAAGTCTTCTGGTTGACTTCAAGCTATGAGAATGTGTTCTGAATATGGATGAAGACAGAGTTTCAGAGATGGGAACTCACCCCATTCTGAAATTTTTATGACATGTATAATAGGTCTTTATGAACTTATATCAGTCCAGTAAATCAAACACTGATATTGACATCAGTCATAGAACAGGCAGGCTTTGTGGCCAGAAGCAACATCTTGCACTGATTTGAAATCAATCAACATTTTCAGGGCAGATGCAGGCACACCATCAGATTGTATGACACGTACCGCAGTGGACAATGCCAGTGGACATGCAAAAAACTGGATCTGATGTTTCATCAATGAATCACAGAATGGACCTCAGGAGGTCACCTTATCCACTTCTGCTGAACCCCTCTGTTTAAGCAGGGTCATCTACAGCAGGTTGCTGAGGACCAAGTCCAGGAGGTTTTTTTAATATCTCCAAAAATGGAGACACCACAGCCTTTCTAGCACCCTGTTCCAGTGCTCAGTCACTCTGAAAGAGAAGTCTTTCTTCTGAAATATGAACTCTCTAATCAATTCTCTTTCTTCCAAAACATTATTTCTCTTCTAAGAAATGAAAGATTTCTAAGAACTCAAAAACCAAGGAAAATACAAAGGAAATTGACCCCAAGTTATCTTCTATCACCAGCTTCTAAACTAGTGTAAAATCTTACTCAAAAAAACTTCCACAGACTGGGATGTCATTTTTCCATTTTTATTCTACACCAAAACATCTGCTTAATCAAGTAAGAAATGTTATATCTCTTTTTTTTAAGGGGAGAAGGCAGTGAGGGAAGAGGTTATAGTGTTGCATTTATTCAAGTTAAGTGATTACCAATATATATACAAGATAACACGGACTAGAGTAAAGCTTTGCTGATTTTTTGTTGATGTATTGTCATACACTTAACTATTTATTCAAAATACCTTATTAGTATAAAACTCAGACTTGTTTAGTGCATCAGAACAGAAGCTGATGAAGATATTTCAGCTGTTATTAATATCTATAACATAAGGGATTGGTATTGGATAGAAGAAGACAGGAGGCAAGAGCTGTTAAGCTAAAGCACAGTGTCGGCCAAAAGCTAAATGAGTATAAACCAGTGTTTTTCTGTTTGTTTAGTATTAAAGCATAAGAAATAAATTCAGAAATTAATTGTATGCCTTAGGAAACCAGCAATCATATCCAAGAAAATAGTGAATGTTTATTATATAATACGTGTCATATATTTCTATATTATATGTTATATATATTTTTGATTAAT
>WUAM01000159.1:207521-219922 GCA_024336885.1 Actenoides hombroni
AATATAAATAACCACATTATGAAACAACTTGGCTAATAAATACTCTAGGAGTGGGCAGTTTCTGCCAGGGGTGAGGAAAGCCCTGCTCAGCACATCCTGGTTTGCATCCAGCTGCCTGAGGCAATTGCACCAATTCATGGGTGCAACTGGGGCCTCAGCCTGTGCAAGAATACCCAAGGGTCACTGTGTAAATAAGACTAGAAAAATATAAACCAAGCAAGTAAGCAAGTGACCCAGTTTGACCATGCCATTTCCACTGAGTCTGCCCTCAGGCTAATTCAGATTAATATTTTTGTCTGAATAACAACATAATTAAAGAAAATAAATAAAGGTCTTAACAATGTGTGGAGTGTCAGCACCTGCATATTTGCAAAAATGACAGCATCTAGAGTAAGCAAATCCAGGCCAGTATGAAATGCAGGGTAGGGTGACCTCTGTGAACATACCTGCTGAAGCAAGTACTGCATGCTTTTGAAAAACGGAACTTTCAGACTGCAGAACACCAGGAAAATTTGCAGCAAAATAAATGGGGAGAGTCATTTAGATTGATCAGAGCTACAGGCTTATTGCAGGAGAACAAATACATCTTTTTACATTAATTTAGTTGTTACCAAAACACTAAGTTATAATTAATAGGCTTCATATTGCTAATATACTATAGACTGTGAATTAGTAAAAGAGATACTTATCTATAAGTTTTACTTGTGCTGAGAAATTAGGCTAGCGTATTACTCATTACAGAAGACTCAGCCAATTTTTGCTCTTGCACTTTCAACATCTACCACATTAAAAGTACCTACTAATCTGTTAACTACTAAGCATTTAGCAGAAGCTGTTGGAAATCATCCATCATAGGAAGTATTAGAAACTTCTGAGTATGACTTGACATCACAGGCTGAGTACCATTGGCAGGTACCAGTAAGTAATAACCATATTTTTAGTGCCATGAATACCTAGGGTAGTATTTTACTAAGCATCATTAAAAAATGTGTTAGAACCCACCAGTATTATATAAGTTCATTATGGATCATGTGAATATAGAATTCAGCCCAGTTAATCAAGCAAGTTGTGTATCACCTTGATAGGATGCAGATTCTCAAGAAATCAAACATTTTTTTTTGCATGCAGCTGTCATCTTGAAAAATTCATAAACACTCAAATATACATTAGATACTAGGTGGATCTAGCCTAAAAAAATTATAAAACAAATTTAAATGTCAACGAATGTTGCCTGTGTTTCAGTAGTGGTTGCCTATGTTGCCTAAAACACACAAAACCCCTCCAACTTTTGCTGGGAATCCAAAATGAGGACATGTATATGATAAGGGGACTACAACAATTTACATCCTTAAATAACAGTAGTTTCAAGTGGATTTTATAGCTTCTCAAACTCTTTTACTTTCCTAAGAAATAGCTGGTGCTGTCATCCTGCCCTCTTTGACCAACACCCTAAATAATTCAGGTAATCGAAGGTAAAAATGGAAACAAGACCGGAAGAGAATCCACCTTAGTTGCTTTAAACTCTTTTCTAAAAAATCACCTCCAGTGAACCCTCTACAAAGCCAGTGCCGAGGAACTACATTACACAGCTCTCAACTTATTGCTTCACACATCCAGTGAGCTTTTAGAAAAATCCAATACTGTATTCATTAATAATGTTAAAGCACTAAATGCTATGCTAAAGTTTACAGTTTCAATCAACCACAATTCAAAAACATTAAAGTAGTGCAGTCATAGCAAGTGAGAATTAAAAATTATGGCTACGAAATACGAAAATACATACACACCCTTTTGTTTGTTTGTTTGGGGTTGTTTTGTTGCTGTGGTACACTTGAATTTACTTGACAGCTAATTATTGATATTAACAAGATTTTAAAAATATTCAGTTATAATTTGAATATATGTTAATCTAATAGATACATTTAATGCCTATAATCAATTCTACTGACCAACAAGAACTCTCACACTGAGGTCAATAAACACTAGTGCTGAGTCACTCAACACTATAAAAAAAATAAAATTGTGTGGCTAACTATAGCTATATGGGAGTAAACACGATTTCAAGTTTTTTAAAGTTTTATCTTCAATATTTATTTAGATCCTTTGTTCTTAGGGATGAGAAGTTTAAATACTCTGAGGAAAAAAAGTTAAGAGCAAATGATTAAAGGGAACGCAGATGAGAGCCTCTGTATGATTTTGGCCAAAAAAATTGTTCTTTCCTTTGAAGGTGTGGAAACAAAAAGCACAGAAATTTTAAGTTTCAGAAACTTCATTTTGTGTCAAGTTTATGTAAGAGCTACAGGAAACCTCAATTATCACAGGCAGAAGAATCCCCATCTTAAGAAAGGAAAATTAGTATAATTGAAAAAAATAAAACCAGACACAATAACAAAGTATTCTACCTTTAGGGTAAGAACTGTTATAGCAGCATGATTTAACCAGTTTTGAAGCTCCCAAAACCCAGAAACTTCTGCTGAAGAGATGTTAGAAGGTAGAGGATTAGCTTGATTGGTATGCGAAGTAGAATATTTCAGGACAACAAAATCTTTCTACACAAACTGGCAGGTAAGCATTTAACTCATTTGCTGTCACTCAGTTGAACATCTTCTGAAGACACTAAAATAATTCTGCCAACATAGAAAAAGTGAGGATCCTCCTCCCTTGTCAAAAAAATTTAAAAAATTTTCAATTAATTTAAACATTGGATAACAGATTCAGTGTATGCCTGAAATGAGGCAAAGCCCACTGTGGAATAATGACTAGAGGTAAGTTAGAAATTAAAATAATTTTAAAGGTGCAGCATTGTTCACACATTAAGGAAAGGTATAACATTGGAGAAACTCTCAGGGTAGAGTGCAGCTGGTGTTCAAGGAATCCATTTCACAACAGTTCCCTAAGCAATACTGCCTGCAAGCAGCATGGGGGGTGGAGTGAAGACTCCACGGCCAGGCCCTGTGAGATTACAGCAGAGATGGGAACTTGATGGTACCACAGGACTGATAAGCTGCCTGTTTGCCACCCTGGGCCAACAGTCTGTCAGTTTTTGACAAAGTGCCTTCCTCTGTGCGAACTTTGCTCATTATAGTGTCATTATAATACCAAAACACACCTCCAGCCCAAGGGCTACCCACCTCCAAAGTGCAACCACCCCTCACTGAGCTTGCGCTGTGAATTTTCTTCAGCTCTATCTTTAAAAGCCAAGTGAGAGAAATTTACCTCTGATATCTGAGGACCAGCTGGAATGCCAGGAGGTTTATTTTCTGCCAAATTACTTCACCCCTTCACGCGATACCCACAGCTAGTCATCAATACATAAAACTAATCAAATTATGTTTCCTTGGAAAAATTTGTTGCAAGTCGTCATAAAATATTATGGAAACAAATCCTACACAGTTTAGTCCTCTGTCTTCAGTAGAAAGGCAACCATTCTGATTTTAACATGAAATAATATTGTTTATTTCTTTGATTTTTTGTCATTGAAGTTTGGGAAAGATGTTTGGACAGCGGAGAAAAGGAAAATGTCAAAAAGGTGGAAGTGATGGTTGTACATTGTGTACAATTGTATGCTGACTTATCTAGAAGTGATACTAATTACAAACGTAATTATACAAAATTATTTAAATTTAAAATTGAGGAATTCAGTTACATTTTCAAAGGATAGAATATCAGAGGAACTTAACTAAAGTTCAATTCAGACAAAACCAAGTCATAAGACATTCTCACAGATCACAAGCCACACACCTGTAAGTGCTATAAATGGACTTATGATAGGCAGAGACTGTACACAATACTGGAATATGGACATGGGCAGCCAATTTCATCCCTCCTACCACAGGAAGTAACTGGAATTCTGCTGTGCTTATCTGTACAACAGGGTTTGTCTTATACACTGTTAAAAGTCTGATATATCAAAGTTAAACTATTAAAAACCACAGCATCACTGGCTTTAAAAGTGTCAGTAAGACAGAATGACTGTGACACTGCAGCAAACCAATCTGAAGAACTGAAACATTCGATTCTCAGTTTCAGGCTGGTTTGCTTGGCTGTGCACTGAACAGAAAACATGAAAAGCACCAAAAAAATAGACTATGTCATTGAAGACTCTGACCCCCAAAATGAATCAAGGTTCGCTTGTTGTATCTTCTAAGGCTAGAGCTATTTGATCCAAGACAGTTTTCTTTAATTAAACTTATGTCACAAAAAAGGGCATTGCTTAGTCAATTCAAATGGACTTCTGACCTGCATAAATTAGAGCTCTGTGGCTTGGTAGCAATGTAATTTATGAGAAATATCAAGGAACTTTATTTCAGGAAAAAAGAGTACACTTGATAGCAAGACTAGACAGGATGAAATAGTTTTCATATGCAAACAGATACATACAGAAGTATACACCAACTCTATTCAATATTTTTCACCTCTGCTTTATAGTTGAGAATAAATAAAAAAACCCCAACAAACTTCATAGGCAAAAAGCACTCAACATGAACATGCTGTAACTCTCCTTTAATATGGATGTAAAACCTCCCTCACATAAGAGAAAGATAATATTCAAAGAGTCTGTCCAAACTTACTCTTCTACATGATTTTTGGTGGCTTTAGGCTATCTTTGCTTGAAAAGCAGGGATGTGATCTGGCCCAAAACAAAGAAGTAGGATCTGTTTAGTTATACTGCTTTGTTGTGACACTAGTTCATGCTTTCAGCGGTCAGGCAAGGCTCTTGGCCAGAGCTTTACTTGTGTACAATATATGTGATTAATAAAACACACTGCTGCTTGGCACAGCCTTCCAGTTCCATAGCCTCAAAGGCCTTCGACAAGGAGAAAAAGCCCAAGGAGGGAAAGTGAGCAGTTGGAAAAGAGAAAAGCTTCCAAGGAGCACTCTTAGCATTGCTGACTCTCAGAGACCTGTCTCAAGGCATACAAAGATTAATTACTCCATGAAGTACACAACTACAACATCACTTGAAGCCACGTGACATTTTGGATAGTTCCCAGGCATTTGTAGCCAACACGTGCTTAGTAGTTGCACAATTTTCTAATTAGTTCATGTGCTATACTTCAAAACTAATTACTAAAATGGCTGGATTATAATGTTGCAGGGAGTCATTGATGTGCCACCTACCATTAAGGGGAGGGAAGTTTTGTGAAGGTTAATTAGCATTTTTAAAGTACTTTGGAGATGAAAAGCTTTAACTATATGCCTAATAAAAGAAGTAAAGGTAATACTTTCTATTCAGTGAATTCCTTTTTGCATTGATGGTGAATTACAAGGGCTGCTTTAAGTCCAAGAACATAAATTTTAATGGACAAGGAAGTAAATCAGCTCCTAACAGGATCAATCTGTTAGGGAGTGAAGAACTCCAGTAAGATGCAAATCAAGAGAGGTGACCACGGCATCCTTATGCAAGTGGGGTCAGTACTGGTTACCAAAGAGATGTTCTGTGCAATTAGAAGCAGACAGTTCTCTATAACATGTCCTTGAAGAGGTCAACTATTATGAGAATGTACCCTTTTAATTAAAATAACACACAAATATTCTCGTCTTGAGTCAGCTGCTGGCTGTTCTCTGCCCAGACAACACACAGTGGCTTCTCCAAGATGGAATCTATGTGCATCTGAATCTTTAACTGAAGCTGCTTCCTCAGCATTTTTCACTTTTCTTGCCTACTGTTAAGATTTTCAGACTGACAAAGGACATTAGACACATTTTCTGTAAACATATTTTCCCAAGACTTAGAGTTACATATAGTATTTTTAATGAGTTTATAATTGCTTATTGTGAGCTTGGAAGATAATATACAAATCATTATTAAGCATACACACATATATTTGGTATAAATTCTGTTTCTTCACAAGGGTAAGAGGGGAAAAAAAGACCATTAATTAAAAAAAAATCCAATTATTTGGTTCATATGAATACTATTTATGCTGTAAATCCAAAATTGTCACTGACTTAGAAAGTTATTACTGTCATCAATAGAAAGATTATTTTAGTGCTACAGATGGTTGTCCTTTTATAGGCCATTTTAATGACTTGTTCTTATCTAATCTGTCATGCATTATTTTGTTGTCGTTATGAACTTTTAAAGTCTCATATCAATCCATTTTGATGTTTACTAAACAGATGGTGTTATTAAAAAAAAGGAAAAGCATAATAATGACATTTAGTTCTTAAAAATACTCCAGCGGCGACACATTTATTTTGTCAGATATGAAATCTGTGTCATTTGTTTTAAAAAAAAACTTAGATCACAAAAAAAATTATTCATAAGTTGTAAACTCAAACAGCTTACAAAACAAAGCATGAAATCAACTCAAAGAAGGTTTTTTCTGAAAGGAGGTTATCGAACTTCAAAAATGCTTGTCAGTTAAGATACATTAGGAACCCGCTTACTGTAGTTCTCAGCATTCCTTTTCTTTATACAAAGCACTATTGTCAAATAGTTGCAGTAATTGCTAAGTGATGTAGATAACTATTTAATACACAGGTGTGACTCAGGTCTGCAGCTTGAAATCTTCTTGTGAGTTGTGGTAATTATATAAGCACCTCAATTTACAGAAAATTTTGCTTTTTCTTTGTAATCTTTATTATTCTTTTGTTTAATCACTGGACTGTCATCAGACAAAAAGATTTGGAGAACTAAGCACAACAGCAAACAAAATTACTCACACCTAAATAAACTTAAGCATTCAGAGGACTGTAAGTAACATTCTACATCAGAACAATAATACAGTTTGATGCCACTTCACCAGGATAAGCTGAAAAGCCTTTCTCCCAATCTATAACTTCTATGATTTTGCAGAAATCTACCTCAAAACACAAATATGATGAAGTGAAGCATTCTCAGATGAGGAAATCCCAGAGTTCAGGATCTCTTAACTCCAAACTTTCCATACCTACAATACAGTAGAGGCTTTGGTACTAGGATTACCTTGCTCATACATAGAATACCTACATTTCTCCTAATTTTAAACAGCAAATAAAAACAGTTGTGTCCATCCGATTAATCTTCTAACTAATATTGTAGAGGTTAAAAGGGAAACAATATAATAATAATTGGATCATATCTCAGAGCTTTCCCAAGCCTTGAATATCTCCCAGGATGCATATCTGACAGAATGTCTAAGCCTTAGTTCCAGTTTGTAACCAGTTTTACTGAGAAAGTTTTCTCTGACATCAAATCAAAATTTCCCTTGCTGCAACTTGTGCCTGCTGTCCCCTATCCTTTCAAGCTTCTCCTCTGAGAAAAGTCTGGCACCACCTTCCTCCAGCCCCATCCAGCTGGTAGAGGACAGTAACTGGATCCCTCTCTTACCCTCCTCTCCTCCAGGATGAACAAACCCCATTTTTCTGCCTCTCCTTCATTCAAATCATTCTTTCTAAAGAGTACAGAGGCCAATGTATCAGACTCCCAATGCACATATCCAGTCCCTTCTGTTCCCCACCAGAAATCAGTCATCTTCAGTTAACAATAATTCATGGAACTAGAGCAACGATATCACGATAACCAATTGCATCTGATGAATCTAACCCTGCTTTTGGAAGGAATTATTTTCTCCCCCCCCCTTTTTTTTTGTAGGAAAAGATGGAAGAGAAATCAGGAAAATGGATGTTCTTTGTTCCAAGTATTCTCTCTTAGTAAGCTTGTTACTGAGCTTTCCATAATTTTAGGGTGTTTCATGTTTGTCATAAAATACCATGAGTAAAATGCAACTAATTAGCCTTTGCTAATTGTATTACCTGTTTACAGTATGCTGCAATGGAGTAGGTGTATGTGCTTTCTTACTTAGCCAACAGATGTGTCCCCAGTTAGAAGTTCCTTCTGCAATATACACTTACGATTCCTGCAAAATGTGGATTTCTCCTGGCATAGTCAAAACATTGAAAAGGAGGTAAAAGAAGGCATGTATATACATGTGCTACTTTTGCCCAGGGAAATTAGTAAAATGTGTCAATTTGTACAATTGTTTCTAAGCAGGAAGGACAGAGTTACTAAATTTCCATTGCCCTAACAAGAATAACTGTCTGTTAGTACAGCAAGTGCACTGGACATGACATGGGCGTCAGCGCCTACATTCCTGGTATCTGAACTGAACCAAATTTATTTCTGGTACAGCTCTGTTGAAGTCATTGGAATTTCACCAAGTCTGCATTTGATTTGATGGTGATCATTAACAATAAGCTAAAGGAAGGGCTATTAGCAAGGCTGATGTCATTGCCTTTCTTCAGTCTTCTACAGTGAAAAATTAAAGCTGACTTGAACTCAGGATGACTGCAGGTTTTTTAAAATATATTTGGACTAGTACAATATCAGTTTCTCATTAAACCCAACTTATTCAAGCAGGGATTGCAGAGAATAAAAGTTGAAAAATTCCAAGTTCTCTAAATAATATATGTATTTTTAAAGCACTGAAGACTATCTCATACATTACAGAAGTACAACTCCAAGCCATCTCTAAGCACACTTGTATAGAAGTGAATGAAAGACACAGTACCTATGGCTACAGGCTGATATTTAATGAATAGAATAACAAAATCAAGTTTTTCTAACAAACCAGTTATTTCCTGTTTTATCTCCATAGTCTTGCTCCATTTACATGTCTGGTGTGCCAACTGTTTTTCTTTAAATTAATGCAATCATCCATTAACCAGAAAAAAAAAAAAAAAAAAAAAGAAATCACTGAACTATATTTAATGAGATGAAAGTGCTGGATAAAAGACATCTCAGAGGCAAGCTTTATATTATGTCAGTGACGAGTTGTGCCTCAAATAATAATGGCTGTAAACATACTTGTTTCAAAATGCACTCTCTGTTTCTGTGTTTTATTCTGGGCTATACTGAGTGGCACAGATAGAGTGCACTCTACTTTGGGCCACAGTGGGAGGATAAACCAAGAGTCATATTCCCTCCTGTACAGGCTAACAGAGGCAGAATATGTCACAGTCATAATGAAATACAAATGTTGTTTATCAGAACAGACATGTCTTTAGGCTGCCACATGCAATGGTATCTTCTGAAAGCTAGCCAAGCAGCCATCAAAAATCACATCCCTAGCATTAAACTGGATGTTTACGAGAAGCGAAGACTTACTGTGAACTAAAAGAAACTCCCAAGAGGCTCAAGAAATACCTCAATCAGAGATACAGTCACGGTTTAGTGATCAGAGGGCTGATCTCTTCTCTAGTGACAAAAGGTTCAGAGAGTTGGGGTTTTTCAGCCTGGAGAAGGGGAGAACTTATTGTGTTCTTTCAATACTTGAAGGGTACGTATAAGAAAGATGGAGAGAGACTTTTGACCAGGGTCTGTAGCAATAGTACGAGAGGTAACAGTTTTAAAATAGGTAGATTTAGATGAGATATAAGGAAGACATTCTTTATGTTGAGATACTAGAACAGGTTGCACAGAGAAGCTGCAAATGCCCCATCCCTGAAAGTATTTAAGGAAAGGTTGGATGGGTCTTTGAGCAGCCTGATCTAGATGAAGGTGTCCCAACAGGTTGGAGGTGGGGTTGGAACTAGGTGATCTTTAAACATCCCTTCCAACCCAAATCATTCTATGACTCCTATCCTTTGATTCTGCTTTTAGTTTTGGTGTTTACCTTTACGCTGTATATTTTATGGGTAGTAGAGCTCTCCTTAGGACTCTACTCAGAGCCTGGGCTTCAGCATTGATCTGGAGATCTTGGGAATCACTGTTCCCAAACTGCAGAAGATGTTCATTACAGGTAAGCATTACCAAGAAGAGCAGTAATGAAAAGACTCACAGAGACAGATCCCAAGCATTGGTGCTCTTAGAGAGCAGTTGTTTCAAAGTGGGCCTTCTGACAAAGTGCAGAACACAAGATTTAAACAAAGAATGATACAGACCTGAGAGCTCCCAAGAGCTCCCCAGGGCTTCCCAGAAGGCCTGCAGCAAAAAGAAATCAGTAACTATCTGGTAATGCTTTCTTCCTTGCCCATTCCACACTTAGGATTTCAAGTGCTAACATCCCTCTTCTCACTTTCCTCTGCAAAAGGAATTCCTGCTCATTTGTAGTACTAAGGGTATACTTTCTGTATCAGTAGGGCTCATATAATTGAAATGGGGGAAAAAAATTCTAGCACTTTCATGTTGGTCATTTGTTTAAAGAATAACATTCCCAGTATCTGTCTGCATGAAACTTCACCATTAATTTTTAGAACTATGCTAAAAAAAACCCCAAAACCAAACAACCAGGGTCTGAAGAGTTGTTGCTGCTGTCTGGAGCAATTCAATACAATTTCATGGAAAGGTTAAAGAAATTCTGCTGGATGCTTGATTTAATTCTGTACCAAAGATAATGAGACCACCTTGCTGTCTGTAATTTTCCATTATTATTTAACAAACTCTCTGGCAGGTCTCTCTGTAAATATTCCTGTTTTCCATAATTCTGTGTCTTTCACAGCCAAATCCATTAACCAGCTTTTTTTTCCAATGACTGTACATCGAAGCATCACTTGGGGTCTGAAAGTTATTTTATTAGGAGAGGTTGAAAACACACAGAAATTGCTGAGAAATATAACAGGAAAAAAAAAAAAAAAAGGACTGCGTGAAAACTAGAACAGCTTTCTGGTGTGCTTTTTGCTACTCTAGCTCTTCCATCTGTGAGAAAAAGCTCTTCTCACCTATCAGGCCAAAGGTATGGAGTGAAGTATGGACTGGGTTTTCCGCTCCTCACACTTAATTTCAGTGCTCCCTCTTTCTCTCCCTCCTTTTGCATCCTCATTTTCAAATAGAATGAGGGCTGTGGATGCTTGAAGCAAAGACTTTTCTCAAACACTCTGTCCCTTAGGAGATGCTGACACAGCTCAGTATCAGAATTCCACAGAGCCTAGAAAAGTTTTCCAAAGGGAATGCCACTAGAACATTTTCAAAAGCAACATTTTCCTTAATATTCTTTTTGGAAATAGATTAACTACTTCACCTAAATTTTTCAATATAATCAACAAGAAAAGGGTAAACATGCAATGAAACCATTCAGCCTAGGATCTAAAATGTGTCTGTATCATGCATGAAAGAGTTTAGCCCTCAAGATAATACCTGGAAGAGCTACAAGCAAATGAAATCAAGATGTTTGAATGAGATGGTTTGGATATCTCTGCATCAGAGCCATGTATAAAAATAGCAATTTGTAATTTTAGGACAGCTTTGAATGATATTTGCAGAGCTAGGAGTCCATCATGTGAAGCTGGCCACAAGTTTCTGTCTAATAAATACAGAACTCTTATCCATGTGGATTTTGCTACCTCAAAGCAATTTTAAAGCACATCAGTCAAATCTCCGTGAATCAGCAAAAGCAGATGCTGCTGTTACAGGCAATATCACTTGAAGTTTCATTTTCTGCACTGCTCATTTAATGCAGATTACATAGGCAGTCCTTAGAGGGGAGACTGGATCCTGGGATTCCTGCCTATAACTAAGTTCCCCAATCTCAAGATTATGGCATCAGGCTCCCCCTCTTCCTCTCTCTGGTTTACTCAAGCTTGAAAATATTTGCAAATGTATACATATATCCTCACTCCTGTTTTCCCTTTACAAAAGGCACATGCTCACCTGAAAGGGTGAAGTATGCCTTCACAGAAGAACAGAGGCTGTCCTGGTAGACAATGCACTTTCTTGAGACATGACAGCTGACTATGAACTAGCTCAACAAAGCCTGACAACAGCCCAAAAGAGCTCTTCCTCATCCGCTGTGTGAAGAAGACACCAATACCATCTGACTTTCAGGTTTGTTTTCTAAGAAAGGGGCATTCCTGGTTCAGTTTTTGATGATATCGGTGCTCAACTTTAAGAGGCATTGGTCTGTGATCCTCTATCAAAAATAAGTACATTAGCCCATACCTGAGATAATGTTTAAAATCTCAGAGCAGGATTTAAAGAACAGTTTTTCTTCAGTGTTCAGTATGAAAAAGCTCAGGTCACAGACAGTGTCTGTCCTACTCCACTCTCCCACACATTACAATGCAGGAGCCTGAACATTAACTTAGCATCAAATCCAAAGGCCAATTATATACTGTGACAACTAAGCATGAGAAGGCCCAAGTCACTCTGTGTATTTGGTCAACAGGGCACTACAACAGCATTTATTCTCTTTTCCTGAATGTTTTGAAGAACTGTTATGAGAAAGAATTGGGTAACCCTATGTACCATGAATATGTAAATGAAATGTTAAGTGGCAGAAGTGTATTATGCTTTTAAGGCACAGAATAACTAAGGGCCACAAACCACTGTTGGCTCACACACAGATCTCCCACTGCTGTCAGTGAGAATCTCAAACACAGACTGAGATCTGTATACACCCCTGAGAGTCTTTATTCAAATGAAATGGAAATGACTGGTAGAACTAAGGGGGGGGGGGGGGGGGGAAAACAAAACACAATCT
>WUAM01000159.1:220022-246686 GCA_024336885.1 Actenoides hombroni
TAACATAAAAGAGGATGATGAGGACAGTGGGCGCAGATGAGGAGTTAGAAGGAGAAGAAAAGATGAAGGGGGGGGGGGGGGGGGGGGGGGGGGGGGGGAGGAAGTAAAAAACAAATCCTAATGCCTTTAAAACTGGTAAATGAAAATCATAGTTTGTGCCAATTTTATCTCAAGTTTCCTTTTTGATTTCGTTAAAACAGGTGTAACACTTCCAGTTTTCCTTTCTGTCTCCCAGAAGCCATGTTCTGTCTGTGGAACTGATGAAGAATCCCTCTGAAAATAGCAAAATTTTACTTTGGGCCAAATGTGTCATACTACCTACAGTGGAACTTTACTTATTTGCCACTAAGAATAATATTCAATGACAGATTTGACTATTTTTCATATCAGATCAAGCCCACTAAAATGTATTAATTCTTGGAATTGTCATGAAGAATTGTTTTATTCTCCCAGTGGGGGAAAAAGTAACCCCCCAAAACCCAAGAAGTTAAACCAAAACAAAAAGAATCACAAAACCATAGCAGATAAATCTCCTATTAAAATCAGCTTTGCATGTCATGATAATACCTTTATCAAGGACAGTTTTTGCTTTCAAGCAATGGGAATTAAACAATTTGCCAGCTAGTACTTCCATCTAGAAAAGTGCATGACTTCTAATAGGATAAAACCTTCTGCAATGGGGACTACAAGCCAATCAATTAGACCTTAGTGAGGAATTACTGAGTAATAAGTATTTGTTTTCTGTAAGGATTCAGAAAATGTAAGCTAACAGCTAACGAATTACTCCATGTGTGTTATGTGTCTAAGTAAAACGAGGATAAATCTTAAGCTAATGGGTATTTAAGGAACTCCAACTTTGTGTTGCCAAGACAAATCCACCCTATTCTTCAATAGTAGGTCAGGGAGCAGTTGTGGGAATTCAAAATCTCTGAACTAAATGACTTGAATCAATAGGAGTGAATGTAGAAACAGGGTAAGTACGGACCACAGTATGCTCACTCTTAGCTAAGACTTAGCTCTCCTAAATATCAGCTTTAAGTTACAAAAAGTATTAGAAAATTCACTGTGAGTTTGATCAATGTGATCTATATCAGAAATGAACTGCTCAGTAACTATCATTATATTGAGATCAAAATATTATTCCTTTGTCTGCATTAGTACACGAGCTTTGTCTATACTAAATCTGACACTTTGAGGTAGAAAGTATACAATTCTATTAAAAAGATAATTTAGTAAGAAAACTTTTTTTAAATTAGTCATCAAAATACAAAAATTTAACCTATTCTATTAAATGCTGAAATTATTTCCAGAATAGGCATGATATATTTGCTATCTTTGTTCATCCCTAAAATATATATATGGATATAATTGTCTAGTGTTAGAAATATTAGGAAGCAGTCACATCAATTAATCTGACACTAGTGGACAAGCTGATATCAAAGCTTATATCAAAGATTTATAAGCCATTGAAATTCATAGTCCATATTCTGGAACTAAAAATGTGACTTCTGTTTCCAACAGTTTTGGTTTGCCCCTGTCCTTACCCTGTATTTTGTACACCTCACATAAGAGATAAAAGGTGACAACATTCTTCCACCCCCATTTCTACAGTTAACTGCAGAGATCTGGAAACCTAGAGTGCTATCCTTTATTCTGGGATCAATTTTTGTCTTTCAATTGAGGAGTTAGAGGCTGCTTCAGGTGGCACAGAATTTGAAGGAAAAGTCTGTTCTTCCCTGCAACAACTGAAAAGTACAGCAAGAAAATGGCAAACCAAACCCTGATCAGAACAAGTCAGAACTTAACATTTGTACTTATGAAAGTCATTCTATGGAGGCAATAACATCTGTTATTCTGAATAAAAAGCCCGTAGAAGATATGGTCTCAATATTTTGGTACAGCAACATGATAGCTACAAAAGAGGAATGAGACAACACTATACACTGAACAGGAGAGATGTTTGATACCAGTTTTGTATCTCAATATCTTTCATTTCTAAGAGGTAGTGAAAAATAAGATATTAATCATTTGGAATGGATGACATTATTGTAGCACTAGATACTCTTTTAAAAAAATATGTTTAAACTTAAATGATACAAACAGAGGTTTTACTGAGATTATTTCCTCAACAGGAATTAATTTTGTCATCAGGATTTATCAATGAGATAACACAACTCCTGGTCACCCGGGCATATCTGTCAGTCTAAGTCAGTATATTGCAACGTGACATCAACTGCAATAAATCTTCACAGAACCCTCAAAATTTTTGAACACATGAGCATCACATAATTATTGTACTATATTATATTTAAAATGTGATTTTAAAAAATAATTTCTTACTAAGGTTCAATTTTTGCACATTGTCAAACTTTTACAGTCAAGAAGAGTTAACTCCAGCAGAGGATTATTATGTTGGACGGTAGGTAGGGAAAGGGAGAAGAAGGGAAATGAAGTAGCAATCTGCCTTTTTAAGCATCTAATAATAAGGAAAAAAAGAAAACAAAATTATATCCAAAAAAAAATGTAAAAATAATTCAAAATCTTCAGCTTCTCTTCTGAGGTTCTTCACAAATATAATTCTGTATCACCTTCTTAAACAAGGCTCTGAAAATATTAAAGATTGATAGCTATCTCAACAACAGATGATGTTTGAACTCGTGAAAAAAATTAATGGCACTTGGGATGTAGAACATTGTGAAATGTTACATGTGCAATGACTCCATGAGCCCTGAACAAACCTCAAAGTACTATACTTCATAGAAGCTCCTCTCTGAGTATAAGCATAATCTCAACTGTCTATCAAGGGAATACAAAACAGATCAACTACTTTTCTTGGATGCCCTTTACAGGTGTCAAATCCTTGCTTTCCTGAAACTGTAATATAATTCAATTAGAACTGTTAGTTCCACATTGCCAAAATAAAAACTGAAAGATACAAGATGGAAATAGGCTGCAACAACTATTTCAGACACAGAAAATCTAATTTATGCAAGAGAACACATTGTTTGCAAGACTTGACCATGTCTTCAATAAGAATAAAGACACTTTCATTTAAAATCATAAATAAAACTATCATGTTGAACCTCAAACCATATGACAGTTTAAAGTACACCACCATCTCTACTACTAGAACCACCAAATGTAGAAAAGATGAGACAGAACTACAAGTGACCTATCACTCACCTACCAGAGCAAATTAATTACCCCTTGACATATATATAATTTTTACAAACAGAGTCTGGATCATAATGAGGTCTTTACTATGCAACCATATTTCAAGTAATTGTCATCTTAAGTAAACATGTTTTAATTACTGTCACTTTTTTCATTATTCATTCTCAACCCTACAATACCTTTCAGGGTTTAATAGATTGGCATCTCCTGCTACTTTCCTGTGGCAACATATGTCCCCATTTATTTCACCAGCAAACTAATTAAAATACCTAGACTATGCAATGAATTTAGGATAATTTTCATGGTGATGGTGTTGCAGTTGTCCATCCTAACAAGTCTTCAGAGCTTTTATCTGCTTCTCTGAATACTTTAAAGGTGCTTTATAACTGGAAAAAAGGTGCTGTGTGACTGTTGTTGATAAAGCGACTTTTGCCACAAGCACTGTCATTTTGAAGAATATCCAGGGAACAAAAAGGAAATCCACGTAATTGCTAGTTATCAACTTTAAATTTTCATTCAATTACATGATACAGAACAGCATATTGAGAATAATTTCAGTTCACCTAGACCAGGGAAATAAGCATACATTCTGGAAGAAAAAAAATACTGCCCTCTCATATTTAATTCTTAATTAAGAGTGAACAAATAATTTCATGTAGTTATATGCAAGCTGCTTACTTATGTCTTGAGACATTTTATTTATATTGTTTTTCCCATTAACAGTGATCCACTGAGAACTTGAAGGCTAGTTCATTCTGCCACTTGAGCATGCTCCTAAAATGTTTACCACTTGAATTACAAATGAGGTATCTCACATGTTAAACTAGCTGCCATATTCACACCAAACATTTGTTAAATCTACTTAGTCCAGCAGTCCTTCATCAATTCCTGATATTTTCCTGGAACCCTGAAGGGAAAGCACCAACTGGGGATTAGTGTCCAGTCCTGTGCCAATAATTCTGACAAAAGCAGCTTCAGAGCACATCTGCAAGTTAAAAGCAAAACGGAAGAGAAAGAATAGCAGGAGCAAAAGATGGCAAACAGAGGAAAAGAATTATGAAGCCTGAATTATGTCTATTCTAACCCCACTGACTATAGGGTCTTTACATCAGAGATGATACCAGATACCTCTTGCTCCTGGAGCTATTAGTGCTATTTCAAAGGTAGTCATCATACGTACACAGTGAATCACATTTGACTCATTTCCAACAATTATTTCTGAAAGGAGACATTAAAACTGCAGTGCCTGCAGAAAATAAATGTGCATGCCTTATCGGTAGAAATTCTGATCAGCACTATGAAGGGAAAGATTAATTTAATACTTTTAATCACATAAAAACCTCAGTGCCTTGTTTCTATAAGCCCCATATACCTCTCATTTCCTTAACTTGACATACAGAGAAGAGTCTACTTGAAAATCAAGTTTTGAAATTAGCATCTGTCTGTTTTTACCTATCAAACACAATCACACTGGGTACAGCTGAAACTTTTATTGCTCTCCTGACAGACACCCGGAGCCAAGTGCTGTCATTGCTCCTTTTTGTAAGCAGTGAGGAAGTGAATGAGACGGACAGTTCTTCAAAGAAATGTTTAACAAAAAGCAGACTGAAGCCTTTTACAAGGACGTCACCTTTTGCAATTCAAAAAGGTTCTTTTTGTTTGACTTTCTAGCACTGTCATATTTAGTGGTTCATCTTCTCTCTTCTCAGGAAATTTTTCCCTATGATGAACTTACATTGTGAAGGAGAACAAGATAATCACCAAAAAGCAGAGAAATTCAGGTCAGGTTGTGAAGGTGAGGTAAGGGAAAGAGTGTGATTCATTTGGAGGCCTGTACAGGCATTAGCAGGTCCTGGAGCAGCACAGACAGGAGCTGAAACCCTGCTGTACTTCTGAGGAGCACACACAAGATTCTTCTGTTCCAGGGTCACTAGGGCAGTGGTCAAGGCTCTCACTTCACCTCCTGCTCTTTCTGGGACAAGTACTAGCCAAGAATTACTCAGAGAAAGTCCTGTGTTAGTACAGGAAGCTCTTAAAATATTCTTCTTTGTCCATCTGACACTGCAGAAACTGGACTCCATTCTTGATAAAAGTGCACTGACACCACTTCTAGGCTAGTGGGCAGCTATATGAGCTGGGGAGTTTACAGTAATTCTGGTCCTGTTTGGATGCCCTTACTCTGTGTCAAATAGACTGCAATGACTGCTATGGTGACACTGCAAAAACGCCTGTGGTATCCCACAAACATTTCAGTCAGACCTCTATTGGTGTATGGACTGGAGAGCTACTCCCTGAAATGTCCCAGCACAGTGAGGATGATGATACCTTAGTACAATATCAGCACACCAGTGAATAAAATCACAAAATGGCCAAAAAAATTCTGAAACTGCCCAGTGTAAGATTAACTGATTCTTAATTATGGCCTATTTTCTTCATCAGAAAGCAACAGTAGCTGCTGGAGCCATGATGAATTATTTCTTTCATATCCTTGGAAACATATTATAGAGCCTTAATTAAAAGAGATTTCCAAAAGAACAGCAAAACACTCCTAATGGAAAAAGGACCTTCCGGTTTTCAATAGCAAGGAAAATAGAACACATTTGTTTACTTCCCTTGATATTTTATAAGCCAGGAAAGGTCTTCTCTCCATATCTCACCTCCCAAAGCTTTGGACTATTCTGCAGTATTTCACTTTCAGCGGAGACCAGGGGCTGTAACAGACCAGTTTTCTCTTACAACAATTTTATTTCTCCGCAGTAGCTACATTTAATATCAGCCATTATTTAGAGAGAAGCAGAAAACAATATCAGGAAAGTGGGTTCTCCAAGGCCTCGGGATCCAGAAGGGTGGAACAAACATCCTTCAATAAAGAAGAGACCAGGAACAGACTGATGATTGTACATCATACACTAATTTCATTAAATTGGAAAATTCTAACAAGTCCCTTAGGAAGCCTCTGAGGAGAGGAGACAGAAACAAGGAATAGAGTAGTAAAAGTTATACATCACTGAATAAGTCACAATAGTGTCATATAAACCACATTTATATCTGGGTGAGAAGGAAGGTAAGAAATTACTACTACAGTGCCAATAAACCCAAGATGCTCTGAAAGAGGAAAGCTGACAATCAGGAGCAGTTACTCAAACTAGACTCATTGACCAGCTTTGTAACAAGAGAAAGAAGAATATTTATTTTTTTACATTAACTACAAAATTTTATTTGGGAAACTGGATATATTTGGGCAGGTTGAAACCTAGTGCCAAATACGGTTCAAAAATTGACATTTATAAACCAGCAAAGAAAGTACATCTACAGAATAGCAAATTTAAATAGATTTTAGCACTAAGCAGATTGAAATACTAAGATAGTAAATAAGACTTATAACAAATGTAGAAAATCTAAGACTTCATTTTCTTGTATTATTCTTACAATACAGCTTAGGAGTAGAGCAAAATTACATTTCTATATATTGTCTAATCAATATCTAAGCATTTCAGCAGCAGAGATTATGCATCGCTTCCCTTAGCACATGGACAAAAACACCTATGAGATAAGGCACATGGATTTAGAAACAAGGTAAGACAGGCTGTGTGTTGCAATGAAGCTGTACTGTCTCAATGTTTGTTAGCACGTAGTTATTCTAAACAAGTTTGTGATTATATGTGCCAGCTTCGAGGTTAATACTTAGGAGGATCCATTTAAAAAACAATGATGAAGAATAATAAAACTGTCTTCTCTGATCTTTCCCAGTTTCTCATAATCACCAATGCAGGTTTTCAGTCATTACATTTAAGCACCAAATGCTTTCGCTAATCAGAGACATACAGTGAGCACTCCTCTATATACTGCCCTCTCCTCAGTCCTTCCATGTCAGATAATCTAAAATTGTACTTGTCTCACAAAAATTAGTGAGAAAACTCTTCAAGATAACTGCTTCAAGGAAAGAAAGTCTATTGAATCTTGTATCATTTTTCTAACATGTTTAGAGAATTAGCATCCAGTAGATATTCTCCAAAGCGAATACACACATAGCTTCCAATATCTCATCAAATGTCCATAAAAACTCCTTAGCAACTTTTGGATTAATTTTTCTGGCTACACTTGACTAAGTTTCTACTGAAAATTGAATAAAGGACAAATAAAATGAGCCACATTGGGATAAACTCAGTGCAGAAAAAATACATCTGATCCTCTTAAAGCCAAGATCCAACTAACAGGACTTTTTTTTTAACAAACATGAAAATGTAACCCACTTGACATTGGGAATATGGTTTCCAGAAATCTATTCCAATTGCTGCAATTAAATGTGGCACATAAGCCAAGAACACAGAATTAGTTAGATTATACCTGACACACATGAACAAGCTTAACCTTAAAAAAACGTTTATAATAAATTATCCCCTTGCAAAGTCCAGATTGGTGAGGTTAGACAATTTCTGCTGAGTGTTGTTTCTTTAAAAATTGATCACAGGTGGAACCCCTTGTAGTTTTTTTTTCCATTCAAAGTGCTTCAAAGGATGTTGCCAGTAAGAAAAACACAGACACATCATGCTGCTCAAATTTCTCAACATGGAAAAGATATGCCTTGAATGTTCTCAACGGGATATATCCTCCCCCTTAATCTACCATGAGTCAGTGGTAATGCAGTACTCATATCTCCACCTGAAACCAATATGTAGGTTCCTGTTGAACTGTTTCTTCACTACCATTCACCTGAGTTTTTACTAATTTACCTACAACTGTTATTTCCCCTTTCATTCCTCTGAGTCATACACTCTGTCTCACATTGCGTATAGAAGAGTAAAGAAAAGAAATGCTAATGACATAAAAAGTAATTTATTCAAAAGCTGAAGTATTGACAATCAGAGAAGGAATGGTTAATCCTCCATTCTCCAGACTTGCACACAAGTAGGAATATTGCCACAAACATCTTTCCAAAAGCTCTACATGTACAGAAAGTGACAAATGTCATATGAAAAACTGTTATGTCAATATTGGTGGGAAATTTTTCAAACATATAATTAAGTTGTGGAACACATCTCTATAGAACAGCATGTAGGATAGGAGCATAAAAGGATTAAAAGAAAATTTAAATAGATTCATGGAGAATAAGTAATCTGTGATTACTAACAACGATGTGATAATTTACAGACTCATGAAGTCTGTAAATTACTGGTGGTTCAAGCTAGAACATATACTAAGAGGAAAGCATCACTCTTGTATTGATCCATGTCTTGTAGTCTGTCCAAGAGCAGCCACTACTGGGTACTGGATTCTTACATTCCATTTCAAGTATGCATGCCTAGTTTGAATTGTGCCACGAACCACTGAAGTTGGCAAAGAAAATCCCAAAAAGGCTATTTAGTGGTTCCAGCAAAGTGTTATACAAACTGAAATTAAACACGATAGAGGAGCACCTTAACTTTTCACTCCAAGCGTTTTCTGCTGTAATTAAATATTCAAGCAAAACTCCAAGAAAAAAGGGGTGCAGATTTCCAAGTTCACAGGAAAGCCTGCATTTGAAGACATGGCTGAGCCCACCAAATAAATATTTCACATTCAAAATATTTACTCTGTATGAGAAAAACATCACAGCTCTTATGTAACATGTTTGGGACAGATAGCATTTCAAACCCCAGACTTCAGAATGGCTTATTGCATTCTACTATCTTGCCCCAGCATTTGCAGTAAAAAGATACAACTAATTAGCATGTGCTGCAGAAAAACAACAATGCTGCTTGTGCTTAATACAAATATGCTGAAACAACTGCAAACAGAGAGATTTGTTCATCCTAGTTCAGAAATGCCCTCCTTCCTTGTGAGGTTATTCTCAGGAGCTAAGCATTACTGTGGCAAAGACAAATCTCACTCTGTTTTGTTTTTTTTTCCCCCAGACAAATGCAATCAAACAGGGACTTTTTGAAACACATTATAGCTTGTCTCTCAGACATCTGGAGCCAGGGCTGCCACAGACTCTCTGCTATTCAGAAGAAAAGCGAAAAAGACAGACAGCACTTCAAAATGAATCAATTGCATTTATTAGCTCCTTTTGCTGATGTTTTTGGGAAGGAAGGGGAGGGAGAAGAGAGGATGAGGTTTTGAGCGTTAAAGATCTTATTTTCTTTGCTATTTAAAACTCCTATTAGTTCTAGTCAGATCAATGGCATTGTACATTTTCCAGTAATTTGTCTGAGATAAAACTAGAGCTATAAAAGCTTCAGGATTTACTAAGGACATCTATTTCCATTCCAAGAGCTAAATAAAACTGGAAAGAGAAATAGATCAATCTGAGCCCAACATAGTTGGGTATATAGTTCCATTTCCACACACTGAAACCAAGTATGATTCTCAAATTTGCCTTGAAGCAGTTCAAAAGTCAAAACATTTGCTTGCACAGATTTCATATAATTCGTAAGAGTACACACAGTGCTCCATATCATCATCTTAGAAGCATAATTAACATTCATGCATTTTAGGAGACATACTGCAGTAGCTGCAACATGCTGGAAAGTGTTTGGGGTTTTTTTCCCACCTAAAACTAAAATGTGAGAGTTTTATGAAGTCCATAAGGAATTAACCATAAGAAAGAACAAATACATAATTTTATAATAAGTTTTGAAAGATCTTTTTGGATTGGAAGAATGTGTCAACATGCTCAAGGCTTCACACAGAAACTGTAATACCACATATTGTTAAGTCAACCCCAAATTAAGTCTTATAGTCATTCTTTCAGATATCAAAATAAAAATTGATAAGCTGTCAGAATACCAAAGCTTTCTGAGCTATATGCAATTGCATTGACTCATTTTCCTTAAAATAATGCTTGTCAACGCAATTAAACACAGAAATAGAACATTAGATTCAGTTTTCCTTTACACTAACATAAATCATGAGAAATGAAGTGAAATAAACTACATTAATTCCCAATTTGTACTGATGACAATCAGAATCTGTCTGAAATATGATCATCTGCTAAAATACACTAAGAATTTCAAAATGAAACAAAGTCTCTTCCTACAGAAGGTGACTGTGAAAAACAGATGTCTGTGCTGTAAGAATGTTCAGTCTGATGTTATAAGAATTATAAAAAACAAGATCCATGGAAACTTCCTTCCTGTTGGAAAATATAATAAGGTTCGCTTCACTAAACCAAACAAAATCTGCCATGTAAAAAGGTCAAACAAACCTAAGACTACTGTTGCAGTCTTTAAAAGTAGTTCCTACCTTCCAAATTTCACTGGCTTCCCATAACCTGAACAAGGTCTCAAAATACTAAAATATTGTTTAAAGTATTTATGATTCTCCTCAGCTCCAAAGTAAAAGTGATTTGGCGGATGACTGGCAGTGGAAAGGGAAGACAAGAAATAAGAATACTGTAAACTTATTTTTGAGTACAAATAAGCTGAATGTGGTGTGGGAAGAATGTCAGTGTGGGAGTCATACTAACCACCATAAAAGGCTACACTCAGTTCCATACAACCGTGCAGAAAAGAGGTAAGACAGCTTCTGAGGCTGCAGACTTTCAGTTCGAGGCAATCCAGAACACAAGTTTGAAACAAATTCTGCAGTGTCAAAGATTATTAGTAACATCAACACACTAAACAGCAAATAGTAAAAGAATGGAGGCATCTTGATACCTACGATACCAGTCAGCACTTCTGCGACAGTTACTTCAAAGTAGGCTCAATAAAGCAGTCAGAGCTACTACCAATTTTCCTCCATCAAGCACTATGGATTCTCAAGTCTGGCTGAAGCACTGCAACTATTTTTTTCCTTATCCAATACTTATTTCAAGAATTCCTCTCCCAAAAGACATTCCAAAATAAGTTTTTATGTCTTTATCTTGACTTTGAAGTTTACACCTCTCAGATGCACATCAACTTACAGACAGAAAAAAACAGCCTTTTGCTCAGCCCCAGTTTAATTGAAAATTATTCTTTTCCAGAGTCTCAGAAGCAGCATTCCAACTAAGCTACTGCCATTGTACTTTCCTCTTCTACACAAGAAGCAGCTGCCAGAACACTTCTTGCTAAGTAAGCTTGGTGTTTTCACAATTTCCAGTTGTCTGTCAGATGTTCAACATAATCAAGACAATGCAGATGTTTTAGATTGAACCATACAAATCAGCTCATACTCCTACCATAAATGGAATGACTGGGACTTAGTTTATACAATGTGTAATGCAGAAACAGCTACCTTTAGGGAAAAAATAATAAATTGTGGATCTTTCACTTAAAAGCAGATCTCTCGAGTAGACCAACTGTAGAAACTAAAATTCAGTATTTTCAGCAACAGATACTAGTTGACAAGAACCTGGTTTTTTGACTGGTTGATCTCTGCACACTTATCTCTATAGAGACAGATACCAGCTCAGAAATTCATACAGACAAATTTATATGTAGTTATACAATGTTGTAATTGTTTTCAATTGTAATTGACTGAAGTAACACAGTTAATTTAACACTTTGTTGCTCCTTTGAGTTATTTAATTGTACTTGGCAGCTCTGCACCTCCAAAAAAGAGTGGGAATACTGGAATGCTCCTAAGATTATTCAAATAATATTGCAAAAGTTTATATGGAAGAACTTTTGACATAGAGTTTCTTGTTCTGACTCCCTGACAGAACTAACATAATCAAAAATACATGTTACAGAAATCCAGTGGAAACACAACTTCAATTTGTTCTCATAGCCTTGACAGACCAAGGATTATCCTCATGTACACTGCAGTGTGCATTGTGTGATCAGAAAATGACAACCTGCTACCACACATTTATATCATTTCTCTTGTGTCCATTACATATTTCTCAGAAAGATATCATAGAATCATAGAATGTTAGGGGTTGGAATGGACCTCTAGGGATCAAGTCCAACCCCCCCTGCCAAAGCAGGATCACATGGGGCATGTTGCTCAGGAATGTATCCAGACACGTTTTGAAAGTCTCTAGAGAAGGTGACTCCACAACTTCTCTGGTCAGCCTTTTCCAGTGCTCATCAAAGTCAAATTAATAAAAGCCATAAAAGAAGTCCAAGTCCTTTTAGAGAAACTTGCAAAAGTTTGCAGAGCTCTGGTTGTGCTACTAAAAACTCAGAATTTGAGGGAAATACAGCACAGCTCTGCTTTATGAATAAAAAAATACAGCATTAAGTATTCTATTCTATCAGCAAGTTAATTAGCAGCAATGACTGGACAACAGAAGTTACTTTCTGGAGCCTACGTGACTTCCAGTGATATAGCATAGTGCCATCTAACTTTAAAGAAACCATATGTTTTCGTCTGTGCAATAAGATGGAAAATATACACTGACTTTACTTACAAAAGCCATTTCACAATGCATTGACAGAAAGATAAAAATCACATAATACTGTCTGTTGAGAATAACAAAAATTTGAAGTGCAAAAAACATGAAAAGGCTAAGAAAATGGCTCTTGTGAGTAATCATTTAAGACTTGCTAAAGAATCGTGGGTGTCTGAATTACTAAAACCTACTTTACTTAAAAAAAGCATTTGTACAAAAGACATTACTGAGAGGGAAAAATACCTTCAAACACTTCAGACATTTCCAGGAAGTGATTTATCTACTGGAGCAAAGGTTAAGGGCTCAGAGGAGTAGACAGGTTAATTCTGAATGCAGGAAAGGAGTCTACAGTACTATGTGTGTAGGTAAAAATAACATCAGGGAAGAGAAATCCCAAGTTTTGACATCTAGTTTGGTTAGGTTTTTTGGGTTTTTTTGTTGTTGTTGTTTTGGTAGTTTTTTTTGTTTTGCTTTTTGTTTGTTTTATTTTTGTTTGGTTGGTTTTGTTGGTTTTTGTTGTTGTTTTTATCCTGAGGAGAGACAAAAACCCAAAAAATTTCTTTTTGAGCTTTGGGAAAGTTAAAGGTGTCTTACTAGCAAAATCAAAGGAATGCATGGTTATCCAGATGGCTTAAGATGGCAAGCAGTTACGCAGAGCCATAAGACTCCCTGAAGTTCAACAGGGTAATGCAGAAGAAATGAACAAGGTCCCAAGATGAACTAGAGAAATTAAAAAACATATCCAGCAGCCCTGAAACTTGTTACTTGCAGTAATGGCACAGGTTACTATTGCACCTGTCATGGGAATACATGCATTTTCCCACAGGGTCTTGTACTAGCTCAAAGCACTACAAACAAGGATTTTAAAAATGAAATTTGGCAAGCAGTAAGTCTATAATCTCCAATCACTTTTCATACTTTTGAGGTTAAAGAACAGAAAAAAGAAGTATCAAATATCCATATTTGAGTTGCGACTACTTTGTATGTATACTAAGAGTTTTCCCAAGGAATTTTACGGTACATTTGATGCACATAATAGACAGGAAGGGCACTTATTAGGAAAAAAAATATATGTCCTTAATAAAAACATATAGAAATAATAACAAATAATAATAATAATAATAAAACAGAGATGTACCACTTAATACTGGCAACCTTTGAGAAGACAAAATTACACATCAGATACTATACAAGCCTGTTACTGAAAAGAAAGCAGCAAGCCACAGATTTTCTTGCCTCTTGGCTGGCTGTGGTGGGCCTCTACTTATACTGGGGATGCCTTCTCCCAATCCCCAGGTTACTAGGTAGTCCACATTCCTCTCCTGCTTTTCTCCAGTCTCCACTCGCCTGAAGTTTGCGATCCTGGGCTTGTTTCTCACTTTGCTTATTACTTTATATTATATCAATTCTGCTGAGTTTCTCCTGACTTCCTGGGCAATGCCCTAAATCTCCTGAGTGGGAACTGCCTGCTGAGTCCACTGGATCAGAACTTTACTTTTCATGCAAGAAAACACTGAACAAGGTTTTCTATCCCCACAGTCACTTCAGGTATCTGTGATCAATCTCAGATTTTAAGGCCTATATAAACGAAAGCACCATAATCTCTCACACCAACCAAAAAATACATGCCAAACGCTGCCAGCAGTAGAAAGTGTTGCTGTTTCTTCTTTCCGGAACATTGGCTACACAGTTGGGAGTCATCCAGATGCAATAAACATTCTTTGCATAATGCTAATTTTTATTGGATCCACAAGTCTATGTTGTGTTAACAATTGAATAGCTGGCAACATTGCTATAAATTTGATCAGCAAGATACATAACGATCAGCACAAGTGTCTTATAGAAGACCCCTGGAGCAAAATAGCCACAAGTGCAACTGAATTTAATGACAAAACAGATCTAAAAGCCTCAGGCTGCTAGAATCACAAAATTGCACTATTTATAAGACAAGCCAGCTTTAATTCCTGCTTGAACCATCTCTGATTAATCTAGTAAGAGGAATGAAATGAAAGTATGGGTTACTTTTCTCCTTTTTGGCAAAGGTTAGAAAGAGATGTAAAGGCTACATTAACTGCATCCAAGAAAAGTGATACCAAAAACATGGGAACTCATTCCCTATTCAGACCGCATACACATCTCATTCACCCGTAAGACAGTCCCTGTCAGTGTTTGCCCAGGAAGGACACTGGGGGTTCTTGTCTGTCTCATGTCATCCATGAGACACTTGCAAGGGCAGAGGCAAATACGAGTATCTGTCACATATATATGTACACAAACACACACAAACACACACACACAGGCACCTTGATCAGACGTGGTATGGTAAGACCTATCCATACTGTCTGTTTCTCCCAGAGAGCACGCAGCAAGATTCTCCTCCTATGCAAACCATTTGATTGACCCAAAGAGAGCCCACGGGGTGCTCTGACAAGCAGTCCTGTTAGTCAGCTCCAAACTTGGCATCACCACCCACTTTGTCGACAGACTGTTGGGAAAATCGTACAGCATAATGTATAAGCATAGAAGCTTATACAATGGTAAAAGTGTTGAAGCGGCTACTTGGTGACAATGAATTGTAAAGCCTGGCTTTCTTAAATAACTAAAGTCATTTAACAGAGAACATAAGAAGGTGCAAAGTTCTGATTGTAAAGAGGCCTTGGAAATTACATACTAAAACTGTCTTTACCTACCACTTTGACAACAGTGCTCTCCATAAGATCCTAGTTATGCCATACTCTAAAATGTATTTCATTACATTTTTGAAGTCAATAAGATATAAACATGGACAATAGTTCAACTGTTCATCCAACTTCAACAAAGAAATGATTTCAAATCTAAGAAGAAGGTGGTGGTGGAGGCAGTTGAGTCACCATCTCTGGATTTGTTTAAAAGCCACATATATGTGATGCTTGGGAACATGGCTTAGTGGTGGTCTTGGTAGAGTAGGGTTAATGAGTGGACTCAATGATATTCAAGGTCTTTTCCAACCTTGATGATTCTACAATTCCAATAAAATGAAGAACATTCATTAATAGCTTCACTTTGCTAATTTTGGACTGATTCCTTATGTATTCCTGTTGCAAATGTCACCATTCTTCAATGATCACAAGACTGATGGAAACATCAGGAAAATGTAATGTTTGGTCTCACTATAAAGTATTCTGGGCTCCAACTGGCATTAGGTTCCCTAACCACATTAGAGCAAGAGGCCAGTCACAGCAGATGCCCTGTCTTGGTTCATTACTCAACACCTGTTAAACTTGATTAACAGCCCCAGTTAATTATCTGTTAAGAGTAACTCATGCTGCAACAGATCCCAAAGGTCTGAGAAGTTGACTTCATTTACATGTTTGTCTCCTCTCACAAGGTCTCAGCTAAGCATCACCAAAAATACCTTCCAGAAAACAGTAAAACCCCTTTAACTAGAATACCATTGGCACACATATGACCTACTTTATAGCTTCAGATGTATACCTGCAGGGAAATGTTTACAACAGGATTTCAAATGCTCAAAATACACACCTGCCCTGCAATTTAAAACTGTCTCCAAACAATGTCCAATAAACTATAGCCATATGCACTGTAGCAGCTGAAACAGATGTCATGGCAGCCAAACAAAAAAATGTTCTAATTCCAAATTCAAAACTCTCTGTTTGGGCAAACACCATTTCACTAACAATAATTCAAAAGTGATATTTCCAGGTTCTGAGTGCAATACAGATACATAATATAAATTCTCCTGCTTAGCAAGGCAGGTTGGACATTATCACTCTATATAGACTAACATTTTTCACACCTGTTTTAGTACTTTTCTAGATCTAAAAATAATCTTACATTAGGCTCTGCTACCAGTAACTCCTACAGTCCATGAATTAAGAGATTCCAGTTTCGGTGGTTGTCCTGGTTTGAGTGAGAACAGAACTAGTTCTGTTCAGTGATTTTACTTTTCAGCACAGTTCTTCTAAATAACTGCACTGAAGTCAAGCAGCCTGTTCTCACAGGCAGTGTCTGCTTCTAGCAGTGATAACACCCCATGTTTAGAGTTAGTACCAAGCGTTGGTATGCAGACCAAGGCCACTGCTGGATCTTATGTACAATGCTGGGGGGTGCAGAAAAGTGAAAGGCCACACCTGCAGGGAGGAGCAGAAAGGACAGGTGACCCTTAACTGACCAGCAAGGGATTCCAGTCCATATATGTCATATTCGGTTTTAAGCTGAGGAATCCAGGGGGTCGGGGCTCTCTCCTCTCTTTGCACTCTTGGATCGCTTTGCCAGCTTGGCTCAGGTCTTCTTTTGGTTCCTTCCTTGGAGCATCCAAGGAGGACTCTGACCATTCGGCCTTCGATCCTGATCTGTGTGTGCTTGAATCTGGTACCAGAACCCAGCTCCTGAATACAGCTCCCATTTGCTGCGGGGCCCAGTCTGGGACCTCCTGGTACCTGCTCCACAGCATCAGTGGTGATGGTGATGTAATTACTATCGGGGGGTTGCGTTTGATACTGGTTTTGTATATATTACATTTATTATTATTATTTTCATTCTCATAAAAGCTGTTACAGTTTCCTTTTCCAATTGCTAAGTCTCCTCCCTTATTCCCTTTCTCTTCCCCTTTGGGGAGGGAGGGGGGTTAAGAGAGAGCCTCTGTTATAGGTCTAAGGGGCCGTCCTGACCCTAAACCTTGACAGTGGTTACAATGCTTTGTAGGACATCAATTTCTAACAACACAATGATTTCCACTCTCTTTAAGTATGCTGGATATCTCATCATGTGATATGCACCACAGCTTGTTTTACAACCTTTCCTAGTCTGTTTTGGTGAAACAAATCATGCTATGGCAGCATTTTGCTCCATTGTACAGATGTGTAACAACATGTAATACAATAAATTACATCCTCCTCTTTTTCAGTAGATAGACATTGCTTCCACAACGCAGTACAAAATTGTAGACACCACATTAGTGGTTTCCTTCCTTTTCCAATCAAGACTTGTTGCCAGCACTGAACCTCCTTTCTGTCCAAAGACCATTACCTTTCTCTGGGAACAGTGCCAGCATGTTCCTCTGGGCTGCTGTCACTTCCTCCTGGCACATTTTCCATCTCTTAAGCACCCAAGGTGACTGGCCATTAGATGAGGTATGACATGTCTTTTGTCTGGTTAATTAGTGCCCTCAGAGCAGAGATTCATGTGTATCAGTAACACCCACTGCTCTTCTTCACATGTCTCCATCACGGGGCAACTCCTCAGCTGTAGAGCTGCAGCTGTACACTAAGATTCACTGATGTTATTTACTAGACCTCTACATTCAGAAGTTTCCTCTACTGTATGAAGTAAATGTTAAATGAGAGAACCTCAAACGTTTTGACTCCTTGCATTCTGCACAAATGCATCTGGATTTTTCCAAATGGAAAGGTGATTTTTCTTAGATCCAAAATTCAGAAGTAGTATCTAGGTACTAGCCTTACAGATACAGGTGCCTAATTTCACATGCAAGTCTACCGTGGTTGTATTTTTTAAAAATAGCGCTATGCACTAAAAGCACTGAAGACATAGCCTAAAAATATATGAGTAAAAGTAATGTAACATGTTTTTCCTTTGAGCAACTTAAGAATGCTCTTCGGATACAGATTAGATTATCATCACTTGTTGCATCTTTTGCAATTCTTCCCTTATAATTATACTAAGCCTTACAGTAACTTGAAAGATTGTCAGCTTTAGTGCAATCTCTTTATTCTGTCAGTGAGCAAAGAAAGTATTATTTTATAGACATTTTACTATTTGTAAAATTCACTAAATAAAAGTAGACATGACAATTCTAGATCGTGTCCACAAAAGTGAAAAAGACAGTAATTTTCAGAAGTACCAGTATTCCCCTGCTCACTGCCTTTTCAAGAAACCAACACATCACAATATCGCTGTTACAATGGCATACTATACAAATGTATATTCGATAAAGAGGTTTAAACCTACCTTATTAGTGTTATTTAGGGTTAATGGGCCACGAAATCTCTAGACAAAACATCTTAACTCATCCTAACAACAGAAGAAATTTCTGCATCTGAGAAGAAATTTCTCTATCTGTTCATGTGAATTTTAAGACATCACATGCAGCAATCTATGAAAATAAAACTAAAAATCTGATGCCAATAAGCCAATTCATTTTTAGTTAGATATTTATTCCAATCAGCCACCATATTTCTTTAGATGGAACTTCAAGAAGAGTTCCCCCAAAAAACCTAAAAGATGAATGATATTGTCCAAAAATTAAGGGAGAATTGTGTACTAATAGATCAGGACACTTATACAGTAAATAGACCACAACTCAAGAGCTGAAAACATGCTTTTGTCTCAAAGTATGTTCCCCTCCCCAGCAATACTAGTTCATCTAATGAAAGACCTTTCTTCTCACAACCATTATATTGCTTATGATTATTCTATCATTTCTTTAGTATCTTAAATACCATATCCAATCACTTTTGTCTGTTCTTGCTCATTTTATGTATTCCATCCCATTGGTAGTATTGCAGTCAACCCCGCTACAACAAGGACTCCTCCATTTTTCCTTTTTGTGCCCTGTGTGCATTTTTCAGGACATGAAATAACTGGTCAAAATGGACTGTGAGGAAGGGCAAAAACCCAGCAGCCAGTATTGAAGTAATTAAAATGTTTTTGTCTTTTCTTCAGACTATCATTTTCAGCTTTACATTTCTATTTGTTTTTCTCTTTCTATAGTACCCTACATATAAATATATTTCCTAACAATATCTTAAACCAATTCTGTCCCTCAGCTAGATCAGCATTGTACTTATTACTATTCCTGTAAGCAAAATGTTTACTCCAGTACTTTTCTGATTTTTTCTTTTTTGTATCACATCAAGATGCAGAATTGTGATTTAACATTTCAGATCCTAATATTATAAAATATTAGCTATATAATTTATGGAACATCTGGTATTCCTTCAAAACCTAAGCACTTTTTCTCATGCTTTCAACTTGTGGTTAGAAAAGGGAAGAATTATTTTATAGATTGTCTGTAAACACAAACATTACATGTATTCATTTCACACCTACAGCAAGATTTTTGTGACAGTGCATGATACTCCAAGACATGTGTTTCTTTCAGAAATAACAGACCATAGATACATAAAAAGATGCAATTTCAAGCTCTAAGAGCAGGAGTGAAATTATCATGTCACCAGTCTAAATGTCACCTTTTATTTTACCTCCTACCACCAGGTTCGCATGCAAAACACGTCTAATGCAAAATTAGCTACCCTGACATAGACATCATCACATTCATTGTCTTCTTTCCTTCATTTCTTTCTTTGAAATACAGATTCCAAACATTTAGTCATTATCCTTGATTCTGAATCATGATAAACTCTTATTTTTATCTTCAAGTTTATAAAAATATTAACCATTGGACAGTATATATATCTCTCTATAAATATACAGAGTTGTGAAACAGGCCATAGTGGTAATAATGAAATAGAGAAAGATCTTTTTTCTTATCATTATGCCTCTGTGAAAGAAACAGGAGGCAGCAATTTTATAAGCAATATTCAACTTGAATCCATAACAGAAACAAGCAAGAATTGGTCATGCCAGAAAAGTTGTCTTGTAATCCTCTAGTTTAACTTTCCACATTACATGGGATGGATATATTTTCAATTTTAAGCATAGAGAGAAAAATAAATCTATCTTTTCAACTGAACACAAAAGGTTTAAGATTTGCTTTTGATTAGGGAGCATGACAAGTTTCTGCACTTGTAGATGTGACACAACAAAGGAAAAATGGCAAACAGTAGAATAAAGATGTTGCTGTCAAAGAAAGGAAAGACTAATAAGGACCAGGCTGATTTAGTTGGAGGACGGAACTAGTAGAAAGCAAAAAACAGTTCATTAGTAAATACATATATTCATAAAGTTGGAAAAAATGACAAGGATGGTCTAAAAAATAGCTTAATGCCTACAGGTTTTTTTAATATTCAGAAAAAGAGCCTTCATTTCCTTTCACGATTCTGAAAGTGAACATTTATGGAGTATCAAATCTACCTAACTCATTTTGGCAGCAAAAGGAACACCGATAGCTGTTAAGAGTAAGTTCATCTAACGTTTCAGTTTTGCAATGCGATAGAAACTCTCAGGCTCTACTGTCTTATTTAGTCTTACAGGAAACAGAATGAAGACAAAGTAGTAGAAAAATAGAATAACACGGGCTGGAAACAACAGTGGTGTGTGTGTATAAGTTTCTTTAACAAGAATGAATGCTGGGGATAACCTACTGCTCCCTATCATCAGTCCAAATCTTTGGAAAGACTCAGACTCCACTTAAACTAGATGTCCTTCACGTCATTCTTTCAAAGCATGAATTTCAGAGGGGCCAAGAGGAAAGGAATTGCAAACTTACGAAAAATCAAGTATGTTTATTTTACCCGGGTGGAAATCATGTAAATTCCAGGCACAGAAATAACACTTTCAATATACAAGGTGTAAGCCTGGTTATGAATAGGAAGTGACAAAGGAGTTATGAAAACATCCCAAAAAACCTGTTTTAATACTGCAAACAGCTAATGAAATAGAACATTTCCATGAGGCAGAAGTAGCAGTTAGAACTGATGTACTGCAGAGGAGGCAGAGTATGCCTCTAACATCACAAAAGCACCTAAATGCTACAGGACTGAATAAAGTAAACATACAATTTAATACATTATATGCACATGTATTATAGAAAACAAGGGGTATTTTTCCTTTCTGGAAAAGCTAGATAAACTCTAAATGCTATTAAAATTTGTTGGGGAAAACAGAAACTTCATTGAATGGACCATATAGTTAGAAAAGTAATAGATCGACAGTAAAGGTGACAAAGCTGTCTATGAAGATAAAAGAAAATGAAAAAATAGTAAAAAAACCCATGAAAAAACCACCACCAGAATATGGTTATCCCATTTTAGTTATCTACAAAAGAGGATCAAAATAAGCAGCTAATTCATATAACCCAGCCTGCTCACTTTAAACTTCTAGGACTTTTTTGAAGATGTCCCTGCTCATCTTAACGGCATCCTCATTTTGCAGTTGCAATTTATATTACACATGCAGCAAAAGAGTAATCAAACTGAAAACCAGAAAATACTCTGTTTTGCCCACAGGCATCTATGGGACATGAAATACAAAATGTAGTCTATACCTATCCTAACTTCAGTGCCTAGTTTTGATCAATAGTACTTCTGCAAAAGCATAATGATTAGAAATATCACCACTTATCACTTGCCTTCTGTATGAAGAAGCTGCTTGTGCAGGCAGAGGCATTTTTGGTTTATTTTGATTGTTTATCACTTATGTTGAAGTACAAGATGCATCAGTTTGCATATGGCTTCTTGCCAGGCCCACAAGAGATTGACAAGCAAACCACAAACACCTTCTGCTACTTAACGCCCAACTTAACATACAGAATAAAAAATGTGTCCAAAAGAACTGAAAACCCTTTCCTTATATTTTGATGGATGTTAGGGTAAACTGGTAGGTTAAACAATTCCAGGAAAACAGCATAGCTCTGGAGATTATCTCCCATACAGCCAGCCTTGCTCTGAAAAACTTCCTACAAGCTCTTTTCTTCCATAACCAAAGTATCAGATGATGAAAATACCTCAAGGTCAATGGAAGCACAATTATTTATGCTTGCTGAGACTCTGAATACTGATTCTACTAAAAATACTTTCTTAATCTGTGCAAATTACTTAAAAGATATATATGCATCCTTTTCTACAGCTGAACCCTAGTGCATAAAGCAAGCTTAGTCTGTATTTAATGCACTATGTCCAACATTTGTTTCTTTTCCCTTTGCCCCACGCTTTTTATATAAAACTTTCATTTATGCTTAAAGTATTTTGTTTTTAGTTTAAACAGCTGCATCCATATTTTGTCACTTAAACTTTTATGAAGAATAATGCATATGTGCAACTCAAAATATCAAAATAAAACATTTTAATTTATGTGGGTAAGGATGCATGAAGGCAAATGCCTTTCACAACTTGATAAAGGTAAATTCAATCTTTTGGAAATGCCTTATAATTATGATAAATGAAGACATAGAGAAAGTTTTTGAAGTATATTGAGTGACTGTAGATTCTCATACCTTGAGGTAATTATGGTTTACTTTCTTTTTCCTGTAAGCAACAGACTTTACTATGGTCAACATACAAGTTTACAAGTTCCACCTCCCCCCCCCCCCCAAACATCTTTGATATTGTCTGGCACACAACACTGGAAAAAGTAGTTGATCACTGCTGATACCATCGTGAATTTCAGTCCTGCAACTTAGCATACATGGGTACACTTAGTATTTTGCCTGCTTGGAGGAAAAAACAACAATGTAAGATTCCATGTTTCCAATCACAAAGTATACCAATACCACATTAAATACAACAGCTTTGTGCAGACTGTTTTCTCTCCCATACTGTAACTTATGACACAAGGAATCCACAGAAGGTTGCTGTGCTCTGTACCACCATGAATAGATTCTTTGCAAGTAAGCTGGGTCATGAATCAGTTCATGATTTGGTAATAAGAGTAATAGTGTGAATACCTGATTTTCTGGCTGAACATTGAAACTGGAAAGTAGAAAAAAACCCCAAGCAAACAAGACACTAGAGAACCCCAAACGGTTATTTATTAAGCTATTCCATTATTTATCTTGTTTTTTCCCCATCAGACTGCAAGGAAACGGCACAAGATTTTCTCAGTTCAGCACAAGATGGTTAATTCAACCTGGCATAAAATATTTATTGCGGATATCTATTAAGAAAAGCAAAGGGAAAAAAAGAGCATGCTTCAAAAATGTAGGAAGAACCAGTTCCCTTCTACTGGTACAGTTCAGAACTTAAAATGCCCTTCCATGAGCCTAGAGAGCTGTGTTCCTTTTCCTCCTATTAAACTCCCTGGAGATGTATTATGGACTGGTCTTCCAGTCTGGTACTCCAAGGGTCCTCCACAGAGTACGAAGTTGTTCTTTTTCTCTCCTTAAATGATTGCTTCAGTAATTAAAAACCAAAGAAAACACCTCTGGAAGGAACCAAAGGCACTCTAGTTAAATAGTCACACTATTTACATAAGTAAAATTTCAGCTTAATTATTAATTTACTTAATTATTATTTTACTATTATTGCAGAGGTCTTGTAGAACTATTCCCTGAAATGGCCTGAAGTGCTTGCAGTTACACAGTGCTCCAAACTTACAAGGATTTTTTGAAAAGACTGCACAATCTTATTAAAGCAAAAGAAGAAAGTAAAAAGTTCCTTTCTACAGATTTATTTACTAGCTGTTTTTTCAGCCTTTATTGAGGGACTTGAAAAGCTACAGGAGCTTACAGATACATATATTTATACACAGGAAAAGAAGAAATGAGAAAAACATAGGTATTTACATATACTGAGAAGCTCTAACTCAGAAAACACATGGAAGGAAAGTGTTACAGCATGTATCTTTTAACGATATTGACATCATTTAATGACATTGTTATTTTTATGTTAAAACAAGTATTAGAAATAAGACACTTCTGAGTTGCATCTATTCATTTGTCCAAATGAAGATAAATTTAATAACAGAACATTTTAAAAAGTAAAGTGTGGCAGTTCAGAGTTTTGGGCAGTTAGAACATCAGAACTTCAAAACAATCCTGAAACATTTTTGCAAATACAGTTAAAACTATCTCTTAAAATTCCTTATGACAGAGTCATTTTATTTAGCTTGTCCTGTTTGAACCTCAAAGTTCCATTTCTTTGTACAATACAGCTTGACAAGTAGCATCATATCATACTGTATTTTTATACAAAAAAAGCTGTAGTTGTTTATATGCAAAACCATATCAGGGGATAAAATTTGTGACTAGTAATTTGTAAGAAATAAATGTAGATGTTCTTCTTAAAGACAATCACATCTGCAGAAACAATAAAAAACAACCCAACCTCATTTAAAGATGAAAAAAGCACACAGAATCACTCCGAACAATGGGCTAGGGGACACAATACAAGCATTCAACTAATTTATCATCTCAATTTGCTCCCAAACCCTGCTATTTCTTTAGTATTCCCACTGTGGAGAACAGTCAATTGCAAAAAAATATTTGATTAATGTTTCATTACTTGTACTAAATAAATACAACACAGACAACAACATCCTAGTTACTATCTAATGAAATGGTTTCCAGATGAGCCCTCTTGTCAGTTGCTTTAAAAATGGGCAGCATTAGTAAAGGGATGGGGAACTGCAGAACTTTGGTTTTGACTCTAAATTATTCTGCATTGCTACTGAAGCTATAAATTGTACATCTTGTCTATATGATACCACCTTGTAAATTGACCAGATATTTTTATGACATTCGAGAATTGTGATTTTACACTAAGCTCACTTAAAATATTGTGTTACTTTTAAAATGTCCCCTGTAATTTGTTGCCTCCAGTAATTATGCAATCAGAAAAAAAATATTCAGTTTTATATATTTTGCAATGAGTTGAATAACTAATATGCAAAGTAGTAAGAGGCTTAAACCGTTATAAACACACTGAACAAACCTTACATAAGGAAAAACCACTGTTTTTATAAGCAAGTTAATACAGGGCAAGTGTACTAGAATTATCTCTGTTTTACAAATGGAAAAAACTAAGCACTGAAAACCTCAGTGAAACAATCCAAGGTCACACATTTGTAAACTAGAAGCCAAGCACCATACTGGTATTTTTCCATAAACTTTTTCCCTATCAAAATAATACTGCGAGTTTGCTGCACAGTGTTTTGAAAATCTACCACTCTCAGACACACACACACACACACACACACACACTTGCACTCTTCTCCACACACATACACATGGGTGCCTAGGAACACATAAGCTTGCAGTGAAACTCACAAAGAGCTACAGAGAAAGTTAGCAAAATACCAACCAGGTTACTCCAGCTGTCTGCTTCCCCCATACTGGCTGTTAAATATCACAGTGACTGCAGGAACTTACTATGGGGAAAAAAAATACTAAGCAGATCTTTGCTGAAGATTGATTTACTGTCCAATATGCACAAACAAACTAGAAAGTGCTTTCTGCAACAAACAGATTAAAGCCAAGTTTCATTGTTGCATGTACTCTGTTTCGCAAAACGGACTGTTTGTATACATTCATTAATTGAAATATTTTATTCTACTAGCAAATGAGATTCACATACCAATTCTAAAGAAGCATGTACAATTATGGTATTACACAACACATTCAGCAGAACTGTGCTTACAAAAAAAAATCTATCGGTTTCTAACAAATTAATGCTAAGCCTACACAAAAATGCTCAAGACTCAGTCATGTTCCTTAAACAACTATTTCTAGGTTCTATGCTGTAATAAAATATCTTACTTTCCAGCTCTAATATCTCACTGGAAGTGGAGGTATTCTTTACACAGAAAGTCCCAAAATTAATGGATCCAGACCTTTCCAGTCTCCACCCCAAAGGAATTGCCCCTTCCCTCCAAACCCATGGGGGGGGGAACTTTAAAAGCATTTGAACATTTGTTCTTCAGTGAAGAGCTGTTAGAAATGTGCTGCTCTTTTGCATGCAGATCATTATCCAGCTAAATTCTCATGTAATGCCTAACACCATTGTTTCCCAGCATCTGGCATTTAACCAACCTTTTCAGCTATTTTGGTCAACAGGCTTTGTAGTGAAGAAGTTTCTTTTACCTATTATAAAAGTTTGGTGACCTTTTCCTTGATTACACTCCTGCACTTTAGGTATAAGTAGTCAGAAGGTGCAGCTCACTGGGCATCTTTATCAAAAATCCCTCTACATTTGGATGTGTAATAAAGGCAGCTGAAGAAGAGGCATTTCAGCATTCTCAGCCAAATAACTAGCATCACCAGGCAGCCTCCATGTGTAGAAGTTGGATGCTTCCACAGCAATAAGAGCTAACATGAAAGGGTCTGCTCTGTTCTTACAAACCACCCACAGGTTTCTCTTTCTCACACACCTCTCAGGAGATACACTACCCTCACTACACATTCTCATGTGTGGAAGAGCTCCTAAAGACTACTACTACCACCACTAAAGAGTCCCCCAAACCGGGGGGGGGGGGGGGGGGGGAGAAAAAAAAAAAAACGTTTCTTTATGTTTTTTTTTATAACGCGTGCGCCAGAAAACAAAATAAAACACCCGCTTGGT
>WUAM01000159.1:246696-287752 GCA_024336885.1 Actenoides hombroni
GGGGGGGGGGGGGGGGGGGGGGGCGGGAGGGGGTGGGGGGGGGGGGGGGGGGGGAAAGAATTAAACCAATTGGCTTAAAGTGTATCTTTAGATATGGACTGCAGTACAAAACAATAAAACCATTTCAGGTTGTTCAACCTGTTAAGAGCTCAGAGAGTGATCAAGAGAATTAGTGATGGAAAAAAAGAAACAGAGAGGTTAAGTGTGAAGACTTTGAAAAGGATCAAGTGAGGAAAAATCAGGTCAGGCAACCAACTAGCCATGTGACAAAAGGATGAAGACTGTCTAAAGTGAATGTGACAGAAGGATTGTGCACTATCTAGAACAGGGCAACAGAAACTAGATCTTCAAAGTATGATGCAAAATAAGATACTTCAAGTTTTTGCTCACTGAATATTCCTTAGTTTGGTGTAGTCCTGATTCACAAAACTACTCCTTTTTTCTCCCCATAGCTGCATAGCAGGGATGTTTATGGTCACAGTTCCTCAGTTAGTTTCATAAATGAGGATAAACTCCATCGTATCATTTCCCAGCAGAGATAATACAAGCAGAAGTTCATTACATTTGGTAGCTCATACATACATTTGTGATAAGTGTCACCAGAAAGTCCAGAAAGCAAATAATATTGCAGACAGTCCTTATACAGTGCATAAGAATTAGGGCCATATACTGAATCATGCAAGGAAGCAAAACTCTCAACAGCTGCTCCTGAAGCTAGGACTACTCTTCCTACAAACTGAAAGATGCAGACATCCTAAAGAAAGATTGTGATCATATAATTAAAGATGGCACAATATACACAGGAATCAAAAAAATCTGTACAAATTATCTTAATTCTGGTACTTCCTAACCCCTGACTGGCTTTGTGCTGTCAGTTATGTTTTAGATTTACTTTATTTATAGAAATAGAAATATAGATAAGATTGAGTTATCTTGGAAGGATAACACTTCTCTCCCTTGCAGACTTCCTTAGTCATGGTTGGACTTCACACAGTATGACAAGCTGCATCCAGCAAATGAGACCTGTGCTATTTTTCTAGTAATAATAACAGCTTCACTTACTCTAAAAAGTCATTGTTATGAAAGTGATTTACAGTATGATAGATATGATTGCACTGACTGTATTGGAACAAGATTATTGCTGCTGAGATTATAATTAAAGCTTTCAAAGTTGACACTGGAGAAGGAAGGACTCTAAGGAGTTGTCATTTTGGGAAAATAATGATAGGATTGTCATATTTAAATAAAACACTCTTAAATACAGGAGTGATTTCTGAGAACAGTGCATTTTTTTGTTAGATTTTAAAGTATTGCCTGTAAGGATATCAGGCAAAGTAGAAATAATCATGACAGGAAAGGAAAAAAAGTTGAAAACAAGCTCAGACATGCAAAAGTGGACTGCAGCTGGCTCTGAGGAAAGGCATTTTGGTGATGTGGCATGTGCTTTTCCAACATGTGCTGTTGATGGCTACAAATCTAATGAAGCACAGGTATGTTGATATCTAACAGCAAGCTTGTTGCTCTTGGTATGCTTTTCAGAAAGCAACTGCTTTGAGAAATAAAGTATACCATTGGAACAATTTTATTCTGGACTTTCTGTAAAAAATTTTGCCATTGGTGTTACTTGGAAGAACAGAAATAAAAGGATAAAGAGGAAGGTAGAGGAAATGGGGGGGGGAGGGAATGTATATTGTGAATTTATTAATGATCTGAAATGCTGTCTGAGGACAAATGTCAGAAGCACCACATAAGATCATTCAGGTTAAAGTCTAGAGGAAAGACTGTGAATATGGATATTCACCAAGAGAAGAGTAGAGGAAAAGCATGTGCTTTTAACTCTTTTTCCCAAAACCTGCCATTCCTCTTACGAAATTTGTAAATCATGTTCTCTTCCACCTCCTCCTCTCCATAATGCAAAGTCCCATCCTTTTGAGACCAGCACTGCTAGACAGCTCCTTTACCATCCTGATTGTTTCAGCAACCTTTCTCTATTCTAAAGTTATGCTTATATTTTAAGAATTGAAACAGTAACAAGCTAGAAAAAGACTATGAAACACTATCTGATCAGTATGTTAGCCTGTATTATCTTTAACACAACTGAAATCACATGCTTATAACTCTTCGTATCTTCCACACAACTGCACAAGAATGTTCTTAACAATATGAATAGTAATGTAAACCTTGCTTTGAGGTCAATGGGCAAATATATTTGGAAGTGCCATGCCAGAAGCTGTCTCTGGAGACAGCAGAGAGGGAACAGAGGTGCTTTCATATTGTTGAATCTGTTCTTCAAGTGAATAATGGGCTTCTGTATGAGAGTATTAAAAGTACACTTCTAAGTACAATTTGAAAAAGTGTAACCAAATGCTCTATGGTAGGTAATACTGTTGAAAACACAATCATCTGTTACAGAGCATTTAAACACATTTACAAAGTGCATTCTTAAAGTAGCTACATAAGATTATGGTGTTTGTCTAACTCCCAAATTCTCTCTCCATTCCCCTCAATACATACAGTATCGGCATCCTGAAGAATTTTTCTGTTGAAATACATAATTCCTGATGAGTGGCAGCTTCATATATGAATTTATCTTTGATTCTTCTGCCAGTGAGATATGGTTTCTGTTTGTTCAGAACAGAACACCACACACTGCCTGGATACAAGCTGCTGCTTATGATAAGCTCACTGTAATTTCAGTATACAGTGGTATATTTGTTGTCCTAGAATAACCTGACTTTATAGCAACTGGATGCATGCCAGTTTCTAACTACTTGTCTTTAGACTGCTGGCTTTCTTCTAACTATTCTCATTCAGGGATACTTGGATCATCTAGTCCTCATTTTGTGCTAAATACTCCTTATAAAGTCTTTATAGGCTTTCTTGACTTCTTGTATGACTAGTATTTGCAATATGAAATAAAGTCTTCGATTATTCTAAGCCTGGCAGTCAAAACCTTTCCAAGTTTTAAAAGCCCATGCTATCTCATTTTCCTTCCCTTTTAGCCAGTGGGCATTTCAGTGACTTCTTGGCATTTGAAACCTCAGTCCTCTCTCATCTAACAAGTTACTTGGGCATTTTACAATATGTTTACAAGGAATTTGGAAAGCCTTGTTTTTCCTGCAGTATCTCTTGTCCACTTTGATGCTGTGTTCTAGTAAATGAAGACATCTTCCTGGCACTTAGATTATAAATTGTCTTTCCATAAGCACTGGTTTGTTTCTACCTTTCAAATCTGGTAATCTTCTTTCCATTGCTTTCTTTATGCATGCAAAGCTCCATATATAGAAAGGTCAGGGGACAATGAGCATTTACTGTTCATATACACCACTATTAAAGGAACTATATGCAATTTGCATATAATTTGCACTCTCATCTTTTTGGGGCAGCAACATCTTTTATTTGGTGTTCATGTTGTAATTAGTGTAATAGCATTCCTGATTTCTAGGCTGTGTCCCTAGGAGTTAATGTACAATGAACATATACTATTATTAAGCCTGTGAAAAGGATCAAGAGTTTTTTAAAATGCTACTGGTCTGTTGTTTTATTGTGCTAGTTAATAATATGGCACCACTTTCAGCCTGTCCAACAACAAAACAGACGTCCCAAGAGATCAATTATAGACAGAGCTATGGCTAGCTACCAATATTCTTGAAGAAATCAAAGTTACTTGGTATTCTAAGTTATCTACAAACTTTTCTTGGTCAGAACTGCAACCACTATTTTATGCACTTTGAAATATAAAAACTTTGTATACAAATTTTAAACCACCTCTCTGGCTTCCAGAGTAAGCATGTGTCCACTAAGGAAATTAAGAGGTTTTATTCATCTTCTAAACCCAAACTACTTATTAATTTATATATTAATTTATACTAAAAATAGCTCCTTATTATGGTCATGCATAATAAGGGAGAGTCTGTCTCAAAAAAGGTTACAATTTAATGAGTACAATTTTTAAAAAACATGGGAGGAAAGTGAAACAATTATTCTGTCCTGGTATATGGAGAAACTGAGACACAGAGGCTTATATTCTACCTAATTAGCAATCCTGCTGCTTTAGGCTCACTCTATCATCCATGGAGAAATTGGCATTTCTTCCACTGCGTCATTTCAGAATGTAAGTGAAATGTGAGTTCTTGGAAGACTGTGATTATAGTTTCACTATTGCTAAAACAGAGAAAATGAGGCAGGAAGAGGCAACAATCCTTTCAAAGGTCACTGGAAGACCTGAGACTTGACCTCACGTCCAGTAAGATTCATTGCAGTTTTTAATCCTATTTTACATCTTGATTCAAAGCCTATTGAATTCAATGGTGGGACTCTTACAAGCAAAGATGAAATCTCCTATTAAAATACCAAAATTGTGCAGTTACTTACATGATGAATCCAAGCATAAGAAAGAGTGCCTTTAAATATCTTACAATTTAATGATAGTACAGTAATAATTAATCACAAACCTTCAGAATTATCATTCTAGGAATACGATTACTTTTTTAAACATTTGTGCAAAGTGAAAAAAATCTTAACTGAGGAGGAAAATCCCACATGTATATCTCTCAAGGTACATATTTTTTTAAAATACACCCCTCTCATTTTTTAAACTAAACAAATGAGAGCACAGCATGGAGGATAAAAGCCACATTAGCATGTTGCACAGACATAAATAAATTTGAGTCAAATGGCACTTCCTATATCAGATTTTAAAGCAGAAACTCATACTAACACATACAATTTCTGTACAGCGATTACAAATTAAAAGAGTGAAAGTATGTATTAATGTAAAAAAATTAAATAACTTCATCTCGTATTTAGGCTCCTAAAAGTACTGAGAAAATCTAAAAGAACTAGGTTACTCTAAGTCCCGCATGTTTGTTAGAATGAAAGAGATAGATCAGAAGGTACAGAAACTAACAATTGCATTATCAAACCATTTTATATAAGTAGTAATAACTTACATACTAGTAACTTACATACTTCACACAAATTTCAAGGTTTTTTCCAAGTTTTGTGGTTTGAAAATAAACTCAAAGCAATTCCTCTAGGAAATGTTAAAATGGAATTAAACAGGGATTTTGACACTTTGCCCTCCAATGATCCAAATTACAGAAAAAGGACTGTGTACATAATGATGTAATTACATGCAGTCATGAACAGTTTAATTACTGTATGCCTGAGTGAGCTTTTGTTTTTAAATTTGAGGACACTGTTGGAACTTTCTTACTTGTACACCTGACTGATTTTAAGTATATCAATACCTCAGTCCTAGATTACAATATCAGCATATAGGAACTAATTCCCTTTTGAAGCAGCACAACACAAACCAAAAGTAAGTATACATTGTGAAATAAGAAATCACTGATAGGCATTAAATGATACCTAGTGCTTCTTTTTCTTAGAAAATATTGCCTGTGGTCAGACAGAACTATGAAAGGTCTTATTAAAAATCAATATGCACTAAAGTAATTTTGAAGCTGTTGGATAATCAGCTGCATCTTAAGTTCCTGAACACTTCTTAAAGCCTATCCTTAGTTCTTACATGGTTTTACAGAAAAAGTGTGACACATCTGATGCACAAAATATGTTTCCCTGAGGTCCACACTGTGATGCAAAGAAAGCTTCCAAATCCCATTTTGGGACACACTGATGCAATCAATATTGCTCATTGAATAACTAAACTGTAAAGTCATTTGCATTGAAGAAAAACATGCATGATTCACTGAAAGGCTCCACAGAGATCTTTGTGGAGGTTCTGGTGGAAAGCCTAGGGGTTGTTTCTAGTGTACATCTGTACAAGATTTTAATCTGGATCACACAGTCAGGCAATGACAGTTTTCCCTAGAATTCTCCTGTATTTCAGCAGTCACATTTGATTTGTAAATGAACTCGACAATTTTTATGTTTTTTTAAACCTTCTCATTAGTGCTTCCACTGGATTAGCCAAGCCCAGTGAGAAATATGTTTCTTAAAACTGCCTAAGGTACATGAGACAGCAAGGAATGAACCGTATGACATTGCAAAGCTATGAGAGAACACTATACCGGCTGTCTTTCATTGTAAGAAAAAGCCAATTGGGCCTGTAGATGAAGAAGAGAAAACAAAAACAAGTCTTCAGTTTTCCATTAAAAATAGACAGATGCATGCCTTAATACACTAGAATTCACAACGTTTCATGCACTAAAAATAAATCCTTGCTTACCTAACCATCTGAAAAATCTCACACAAACATATTAAGAATCTATAACTGTACTAGGCATCTCGCATTTTCACCTACAAATTATTTTTAAATCTACTCCCTTAGGTGGTGAACTGTTCCACCAAACATGAACATTTGCATCTGCATACTACTCTGCTCTGTCACATGAACTCTAAAGGCTTGAGAGTAGCTATGCCCAGTCCTATACCTGCCAGCAGAAGGACAACAAAACAAGGAGACGTGCTAGAGCAGAGATTGAGAGCAAGTAGAGGGCAACTTAAATTCTAACCCAATAAGAATCCTTTTTCTTTTATTCTGAGCTTGGCTTTGTCTCAAGCCAATTCTCATCATTAAATGAAATCGATTCATCATTCCGTAAGTGGGAATGTGCTTTGCCAAAAGGGAAAGCACCCAAATTTACTGACCAGTAAATTGCTCACAAACTTTTACAGAGGAAAAAATTTTGTTGAAAACAACATTAACTTTCTGTTCTTGATTAAAACAAAAAGACATCTTAACCACTGCTAAAGCCATACTTCTATTAATAACAATACCAAAAGTAAACCATCTTCAAGACTGAAAGGAGGCAGAGATGACTTTGAGAAGTCCTACCAAAAAATAAAATTCAGAAACCTTCCTCAAGCTGGAATCCTGTCACACTTGCACAGTTAAGAGTATTTTCTGTTCAACAAGAAGTCTTTTTTCCTCCACATAAGTAATTTCCTCCAGTCCACTAATAATTTAAGCACTGCCCTGTCTAGTAATTAATGTTAAATGCAATTAATAGAGCAGTAACTTCTTGAAAATACATCCTGGAAGGAAAAGCATCTCAAAATTCAAACTATAATTTTAAGAGGAAGAGTATGGCAGCAGCAAGGCAGATGATGGAATGAGCATTACCATCCCCACATGCACTAGTGGGAAAAGTTCTCTCTGAGTTCCAGTAGTTACTTTCAGACCATTCGCAGGAGTTACTGCAGGACATGTTGGAATGACTAGTGGTACGTCACATGGAAGCACAGATGATAACTCATGTCAGCTCCACTGGGGCCTGCTTTTAAAACATACTTTAAGACAACACTAATTGCAGAGAAAACCCTATTTGCTCTAGATGTCTTTTTTTTCCAAGGGTTCAGTTGTTTATCTCCCTGCAGATCCAAACATTTACTGTACTCTGAGAGTTCACTGTACTCCAGCAATTAAATTAATGGCTGCAGCAACAGCAAGAAATCCTTTAAACCCCTGTGGGCTTGTTCCTTTGATTAGGCTAGATCAGTGAAGCTACAGCTATTTGCAGGCAGATTAGATAGGCTAGGTTTTTATTGCCATTTGCACTAGAGATAGAAAGGTCATGTTTGTTGACATCTTACCAAAATCCATCTGTGAAAGTTTACTTTAAAAGTTATTCTTCAGGAATATTTTTAATTTTTAAAGAGTACCATATGGATCTAAGAATAAGAAATGACCTAACTATACCAATACAAAGCAGAGTACTCCACTTCTGCAGCAAGCAGCAGAACAAACATAACACCCGCATATATATTTTCTCTTTTCTAAAAGCAAAGTTTGAACAAATTACAAAATATAGGGCACTATTAATGTTAGGCTTTGGGGATGAATCATAATGTAGTTCATGATCTGCATCTCTCTCTGATTTTGTTTTGGCTGAAAAAATAGATTCAAGGAACGTTCCTATGTCATGCTTAACTGTGCCATGCTATTTTTAACTGTATCATATTTTTTTTCCAGTAGTTAGAATGCTTATGATGATAATGTCATAGGTAGCAATAAGCATCTCAGAACATCTTACAAACATTAATGTTCCTATGCCATTTGAGGTGTTAGATGACAAACATTCTCATATCAGAAAATAGCTGTACAGCCTTGCGAGAACAACACTGCAATTCCTGATTTTCTGAGACAAAGATAAAAGAACATGAAAGTTACTGGCAGAGCTGGGAAGTGAATCCAGCTTTGTGAAGACCTTATCACCTGCCATAACAATGAGATGATCACTTCCCTCAGATGATTTGCTTCTTTGCAAAGAATACAACTGTTGTGCTTTGAACAGTAATAATGCCTTAAGAACTTCTCCAACAAACAGCAAGATGACTCCAGAAGCTAAATAAAAACCTGTAAGAGGTGAGCTCCTCATATTTGTACTGCAGGGATACAGCAGTAAACTAATGTAGTTTTGATAGAAATGTTTTACATTCTGTATAATCAACCAAAACAACACTTTTCCCTCTACCTATTGGCTCCATACGCAGTAGAGTTCATGGACCCACTAAGCATTAATGCTCAAACTACTGAACAGTTTGTTTGCTTTCCTTTCAACACTGAAGTCAGTAATACTTATCAAAAAAGACATGGTCTAAAGAGAAAGTGCTGTGCATTTTGATACTGCATTATTTATATCACAAAATATTTTATTTTCCTTCTTCCAGACTTCAGTTCCGATCTAAAGCAATTCATCATCAGTATTGTAGAAGACGATATTTCCACCCCCTGGAATATCTGTAACTTGGTTTTAAGAAATATGGTACATTTTGAGATGTTCTCAGTTCATAAAGAACTTCTCATTTTTAAGTCAAATTTGATTAAACAGCTATTGAGAAAAATATAAAATGGTTTACATTTTGTAGCAATGAGAGTTTCACACCAACCTATTCTACTCCTACTGTACTGCCAGTAGTAGGATTGTCTCAAGAAAATAAAACCTTTAATTTAACACTCATGAGAGGATTAAAAGAAATTACAAATTACTTTTTTCTTAGTGATACCAAAGTTAAGTCTCTCATGATATTGTATCATAAGTCTATAATCCCACTTACTGCTTGTGCTACTAGTGTGAAGCAGACATCTTCAGATCTGCTCACAAAAGCATTGTTTTCTCTATGAAATTATATGTCCTAAGAAGATGAAAGGTTTCGACACTTAATTTTGAAGCCTACGACGCCACCTGAAATTTTCAGATTTAAGATGGTTTGCAAATAGAATTCTTCCAATTCAATAGTATTCATTCCTCATTCCAGTTGCATCCCTGAGAATTCTCGTCAGTATCCCCTCTTTTCATTGATGTTAGAAACAATTTCAAACAAATAAACAAAAAATTATCTTCCCTAGGATATATCTAGGGGATCTGGAGAGTCAGAGATGAGCCTACAGAAGGCTGAAGAACTATACCATAAATCTTTCTAACAGTCACACAGATCAAAAAACTCTCTTGAAATATCTTTAAAATCCTCCAAAGGCAAAATTTCCAGAGTGTTCCTTAGATACAGCCATAACAGCCTGTTTTGTGAATGTGTGTGACAACTGTAACCTGTGAAAGCTATGACAAAGATTAAGGGAAATAAAAATGAAAAGATATTAATGGCAATTCAATACTACTTTATTGCATCTTTCATTTTAAAGAAAACAAAGTAGAATCCTTGAGGAAATGGCCTGGAAAGAAGCTGGGCATGGGATGCATCAGCTTCCTGAGACCAGGAATCAGTTTGGGACCAGGAATCAATCTGGGACCACAAGCTGTTTCTTATTATCTTGGCTTCCCAAATGACTGCTGTGAATACCAGTGCTGATCTTCGGGGACTAACTGTCAGACTGAGAGTCAGTCACAACTCACTCACCCTTCCTTCCATGTGGATAGTAGGAAACAGAAGATCTTTGGGGAATATAATTCAGTTCATAACAGAGGTCAGCATTTTTCAACTTCTAGAAAATACATCTCAAAACCATGCACCACTAGTTCAGTTCTTCATTTCTACTTGATATTTTTCAAATATTTATATGGCACTACAAAACTGTGTCCCAAAGTAAAAAGCAGAACATAATAAAACTAATCTTAAATGTTTTCCAATTTCAGAAACCACACAAAGTATTTTATGGTTTATATACCTACAGGTTTGCAGTTCAATATCTGAGCAGGAATCCACTGAGAACAAGCATGTAAGAAAACCAAAACGCAGCAAGAAATCTGGGTTGTGACTTAATTCCTGATACCATCACTTCAATTCTGCACACCTTGCAGCACAGACTCTACTTGATCACACATTTGTTGTAATTTCATGTATAAGGAAGTAGCAACAAAAATATCTCCCAGACCTATTTTTTTTTTTACTTCTCTGCATTCTAAAGCAGGAGACGAAGAAAGAAACCTACTGGGTAAAGTTTCTGGACTGTTTTTCTAAAGAACAGCTGCCTCTTATCAGAAAATATAGTCTTTGCATTCAAATGGCACTCTCTAACTCTTCCCAAAAATCTCCACTAGAGCTGCAAAGGAAAAATTACTTGATTCTCTAACTAAACAATAAAATTCACAAAAGAGAAATGAGGAAATACATCAACTGTATGGCATCTTTGATTTTTTTATTTTTATACTATCTTCATGGTAATAAACTGGTAATAAAACACAGAAGTTAATCATTAGTGAACTGATATAATTCAATAAACTGCTGAACTTGAATACATATCTTGGGTAATAGCAGTTTACTAGTTGCATGATCTGCGTGGTTCTTTGGGCAGAATTCAATAATCAAATCCAGATTTTCTCTGCCTTTCTTCTAGGCTCTATTCTCTCCCATTTTTGATTTTATAGTAAAAAAAAAAATCAACACCAACTACAGAATATGTTGATTCACTTTTTCTCATGCTTCACTGTGTCTAAAAGTCAGCCATATGTGACCCTCAACTCAGAGTGACTAAGAAAACATGGACCAATAACTTTGGTTTATAAAACATAAATACGATAGATGCATGAAATAAATATGACATACAGAAAAGGGACAAAAATATGTTTTTGAAATCACTGTATGTGCTCCAGAAAATAGTGTTACATACTAGTCACAACATCTGGATGCATTTGGTAGGAAGTTAACCTATTCCTTCCTCTGAGTTTCTGTGTTTACCAAGATTTAAATCTTGCCAGTTGTTCTTTTTTTCTTCAGGTTGGAGTATAACACTTTATCTCAGGCTGGAAAGGAAGATCTTATACCTACGAAAGCCCATTTGCCATTGCTTTGACGTGCCACAGCTTCCTAGAAAACTTATCAGAGGTATGACACCTACCAGATGTTGCTTCTCTGTTGGAAGCCTCTCCAATTGCCTAGCAGATGTGTTTCCCTTCCTCACAGGGCTTTTTTTTTTCCCAGGACTTTTTCCCTTAATTTTATGGTATTAAAACATGCCTCAGTTATCTGCAAAAAGTAAACCCATACATATTAAAATATTATGTTAACCAGTTCATAAAACTATTGGGGTCCTATGCTATCACTAGACTGGGATGTTTTGCATCCCAGATTAGTCCTGGATATTTTCTAATGATCTTCAACCTAGAACACCTTTTCACGTTTTATTATCACCAATGAAGAGCTTTCTTTCCAGACAAAACATAAATGGCATTGGAGTCCTCTAGTCTTCCTGCTTAAGGACACCAGAAAATTATATTAAAGTTCCACACAATTGGTATTTTAATATACTGGCAAATAGGCAGATGGGATTGAGGTAATACTGTGGAAAATTTGTAGTTAACTGCAATCAACAAATGCATTATAAATTAGGTTGTTACTGTGTCATGTTTGAATTTACTGAGTTTGTCAACTGCAGTATCATCTAAGGAAACATTCATGTACAAGGACTTGGATGCACGTGTCTCATTATAGTTCATTGTTTTAATCCATAATCTGGTTGTGTTGAGTGGGTCTCATTTCCTAGATATTTAATCATGATCAAACATTAGCAGGCATAGGATTTAGGATAAGAATCTATAGACCTAGACCACACTGAAAGCACTTCCTAGAGGAAATGCTACCAACTGTATTAATATCCCATTGCTTAACCCCAGTGACTTTTATTAGATAGTGAAAAAACCCAACTGTATAAAAATATATACATAGAACTGCATATATTAAAGCTGTATCATGCAACAATGTTGATGACAAAGTACAGTATATATGGTCCACAACAGCCTGGAGCATTGACTCCAGTCCCAACCACATCACCTTGTCAAGTCTGTCACTGGCCATGCTACAGAAATTTTCATTTCACCCAGTAGATTTACAGATCTTTTGGAAGGTGCTAGGAAGTCAGACAATATTGATCAAGATCTGCACCCAAAAGTATCTGTTTGCTCTGTCTACCACAGAGAAGACTGGATCAATCACAGCATAAAAACAGTCTTTCAGGAAGGATGTGAAGTAGGATGCACTGAGAAGCTACCAGTAAGCTGTCCTGAGAACAAGTCACAGCTTGATAAAACTTCAGAACCAGCTAGAGAAGAAAGCATTTTTCACAGCTATTGTCACCAAACCAGACAGTGCAAGTGTGACCAGCATGCCCTCATCTTGTCCCCCAGCGTGGCTTCACAGGGCACAGAAACTTACCCAGGAAATGGCTGCAGACACTTCTCCAGTGCTGCAGAGAAACTACTGAGCCTATTCTACTTGACAGTGGAAGCAAAAGGATGTCTGTATGATGCCCACAATGAAGAGACATTTTAAAAAGCAGATTCTTGAAAATACAAAGATTAAAGTATAGCTACAACACTACTGCTGACTGCATTTATTTCTAGTCCATGGATATCACTTTGGGAATATTCGTATTATCTTTCATTTTCAATTTCAATGAAGCAGCATTATGAGCATGATAAAGAGTTCATTCATTAGAATTAGAAACTTTCTTATAATATTATAATAGGGTTTTTTCTAGATAATAGCTTTTTTTAATCTCTAAGTGCATATTTGTATACATATACAAACAACCTCTCTATTTCAGGTGCATTATACTGAAGTCCACCACATAGACATTTTTATTCCAATATTGGCAATTCATGGATTTCCAGTGTGCTTAATTCTCCCCTACTGACAAAACTTTCCATGGTACTCATTTCACACAGTGAGCCATCGTATTTCATGCACTCCTACAAACATATTAGAAAACTTTGGGATTTTTTTATACCTTTGTACATTTTGGATTAATAGAAAGTCCCAAACCTCCAAATGACATTAATGTTCAAATGAATAGGAATGCCTTTTTGATCTTAAAATTGCAGCAATTATCATATCTCATAAATTGCAGGAAAATCAAGTAGTTTGAATAAACATTATTTGCTTCCAAAAAAAGAAGTGGCTTCTAGCATCTGCCTTATTGAATGCTAACGCATACAAGAGAAGACTACTTTCTTTTCTTCTTTATGTTATCTTACATAGATCAAGTGTCAATAATAATAATAATGTGCACATCTTATAAAAAAACTCAGTTAAATCTTGATTTTTCAAGAAAAGTAGATAAATCAGAATTAAGTGTAATTTGTTACCATCAATTATCCAAGTAAAAAATGCTGTGTAAAAGCAGAATACTCTTTAGAATTGAAGAGCTCATGGATGAGATCCCTCAGGCATTAATTTCCCAGACGCCAAAGACTCTCAGGAATTTTAAAAATGCTTATTAAATCATCTAATAGAATTTCCTCTACAAGCACAGAACTCTTCTCCTATTATGTTGCAGTGGTTTTTTTAACCCATACATTTTAAACATACAAAGAATAACAGACTATAAAGACATTGATAGCACATCTTACTTTCAGAAACTTTTCTGATAGTCAAGATTTCTGCTGACACTTTCTCCCTTCCCATCGTGTCTTAATAATTAACCATCACATTGCTTTTTATGACTTCATAAAACTTTCTATGGAATCCATAGCAATCCATCTTTGGCTTAAGTAAGATGGCTGTAAGGTATAACTGTCCTGAAAGAACAACCTCATTGCCTTTGTTTGTAGCTGCATTCACTTTGATATTAGTCATGACATTACTTGTGACAATGAAGTGTCTGAAATGGAACAGCATTCTCTTCTGTCATGACTGTTGAGATGCAAGAAGTTATACCCTGGTGGTTGAGTCAATATGCCAGGTATTCTCAAATCAGCACCAAATATAGATTGCTTTTGGCTTGATATCACTGCACTATGCAGTCCAAAACCATAATTAGTTGATCATATCACATGACGAGTTTGTTTATTCACCATCTGTCAGTACCTTTAGGTGGTCACCTTTCTCCAGAAGAGTATCAATGTCTGTAATCTTGCTTCCCCAGATGTTATGGTGATTTTTCCTACCTGTATCCTATCAATCAAAGCCATGTAACAACCTGCTGGAAGCATACACAGCAATGTTGGACAAATTTACTGCAAAGCTTTTTGCTATCTGCAGGGAGGCAACAACAGATTTAACACAATTCAGCCTAATGGTACTCAAACATGCTCCTTCAGCTGGAATGCTCAAAGACACTCTGAGCATTATGAGTTGTTTGGGAAGGCTGAAAACAACTTTCAAGATTCTCATTCCTGGGATTCTGCTGTTCTGGAGACACATTGCCTTGTTTTTTGACAAGAAATTTTTTTTTGGAAGGCAAGCATCAATTTGAAAGGCAAAAATTTGATCTCTGTTTAGCTAGTTAGTTGTGTTTTTTTCTTTAAGAGGGTATAAAGAGCCAATTTAAATTAAAATTCAATGTTTCTACTTGGAAAGTTCAACATAAATGAAAGAATTGACATAGGACTTTCTGATATCACTTCAGTAAATCAAAGATAACTTGAATGGCAGGAAGTATTGTGGCACATCAAAGAGGAATGGAAAGTTAGTCTTCTCTTGAATTATTTATCAACTTCTCAATCTAATATACTTGATACATGTGTATCTCTTGCACTATTTGGAAACTCTCGTAATCCATCCATTCCTTGATTAATATTCAGCAATGCAAAAAGTAGAGTACGTGGGATTCAGCATTCTAGTCACATCAGTTTGAGATAAGTTACCCTGCACTATTCAGTCACTACACCAGACACACCCTTCAAGGCTGCTGCACTTAGAAAGGAAGAATGCAAACCAAAACAGCTCTCAGAGGTGCATTTTGACCAATTACAAAATAGAATAATCTAAACCTTTTTCATTGGAGCTGCTATAGAACAAAAATCCACCTCATCCCTGGGAAAAATATATATATTACACAGTGTTTTTCTCAAGCCCTGACTAACCTTGCTGGGTTCAGTGGGACTTCTTTGTGTACTGTATGTCAAGCATGTGAATGTCTCTTTACAGAAAACAGAAGCAATAGGAAAGTTATGAAAAAGAAAGAATACAGCTGAGGGGAAACACCTGTAACACCAAGGCAGCTTTTTCTACATTCAGATATATCCAAAATTTTGTGATGGGTTCCCTATATTTTCCATTTTTTTTATTTGCATCACTGACTATGCTAAATTCTCTAGATGTTTTAGTGTGATACAAACTCACAATTCATGGTTGCTTAGACCAATTATTTTTTTTTTTCAGAACATTACAGGTAGCAAGCCTCCCTCAGAGAGCAATAAATATTCCTGGGACAATTTTTAAAAAGTCCTTGCCTGCTGCAAAACCCTGTATTCAACCCATCCCACTGTCACTACTGCCAATGTTCCAACACCTGTATTTTAAAAGCTCATTCACTTTCCTACCAGGACTATGGGAGAAACACAAACCAGACCCTCTGGAAAAAACAGAATTCTTGTATGTTACCCAGACTAGAGTATAGCTCTAGCTATATGGTATAGCTCTAGCTACTAGAGTATATCTCTAGCCTCATACTTTTTCCATCAGTACAAAATAAGCACATGCTTTACACACATCTAATCAATAATAAATACCTTAACCTTAGCAAGGTGAGGCAGTATTTGTCAGAGAGATGAAAAATGTATAGAAAGATGTCTAAGGTGATGTGGGTTGCCACTCATTTGTGATTTACTTGTTTTTATGAATTACAGCAGCAGTGTTTGGGATTTATAGTTTCAACTTTAAGCACTTTTAACTGACTTCCAATTAAATTTTTCTTTGCTGGAATACGAATTCAGATGTTCTCTGTTGGTTCCTCATTAGTTTCTCTGACTTTAGTCTCACAAAACAACTACATTTTAATATATTTATAACTAAAAACTGCAAGTTAGATAAATAATTCAGAGTCCAGCAGATTCTTACAGGGTCACTGTGCAACACACAAATTATCTGCCAAAAATACACTTTGAGAAAAACTAACTTTTAATTCTCAGTTTATTTGTTGCTGATACTACCATGAAAGAGCTGGACAGAAAAGCAGCATAAAGTCAGGCAAGAGGTGACTTCATGGTTGCCATGGCAATCTGTCTGTGAGTGTTACTCTGTTTGTACTTAGGCGTCGGGAAATTCTGTATTGAGTAGAGTGAGCAGATAAGAAGGTTTAGTTTATTTTAGGCTAAAGAAGCTTGGAGAGAAAGCCTGCATCCCACAGCCAAATTATGCAAGGAAGTTGGAACTAGTAATGTTTTTTAATTTCTGTAAGCATCTTACAACTATGAATAATTGATGTATAAAACCAAAAGCACCATATCACCCTCATTCAACCAGAGAGCCCAATGATGACTTCAGACTCTAGTTGGGTTGCGTATGCTAAGTACCCACTGATGAGTTCTAAGTAATGGTATACAGTGATCAGATCGGTGATCAGTAACACGGTGTTCAGTCGCTAGTGCTATTGTAAGAAATGCAAAACAGAAAAATAATTAAAAGTTACTATTTTTCTAAGAGCTTACATGTAGAAATTTTCTTACTGTGGTACTATTTAACTGCAGTTTTTGTTTCTGCCCTCTAAAATGGCCCAGTTCTGTGTGATAGTTCCGATTAGAAATATGCATTTAATTATTAACTGTAAAACTAGATAAATAAGCACTGCCTTGCACCTTACAAGTTGTTCCTATAACAATTCTCTGCTTCTAAATAAATCTAAATATTTCTTTTAGAAGAAAGTCTAAGAAAGCATGAAATGTCACTGAAGGCCTGACTACTCTGAGTAGATATTACAAATTCTCTGAATATTAAGGGTGTGTTCATTTGTGTGTGTGTGCACGTGTCCGCATGTACCTATTTTCAAATAATGAATTGTTTGAAATATTACCTTTTTGTTTGTTTGACAACATATCTAACCATTTGAAAAAAAACAACAGATTGAAGAAGCAATTCAGAAATACTTCTCAAAAAAAAACCATGCCAGAGAGAACATGCTGCTATCAACAGCAATACTGAAAAACCTATCTTGTGCACTACACAGCATTGAAAATACCCAATAAAGCCAGGGAGAACAGAAGGTGCATTAAAAATGAAATTTCTGCATGTCTGCCACAAGGAGGTAAAAGACGCAATCACGACCAAGAAGTGGGTACAATTTTCTTTCATGTTTTTCACTCCTCCATTCACGTACCAAAAGTTCCAGCTCCTCTCTTGGTGCTCCTGCTTGAGATAGCATTTTAATAAATGCCTTTCTGATCCCACTAAGTGGAATAACATGTCCTTTTCAGGTCTATGCTTTCTGGAACATAATGTTTCCAGCTTAATTACAAAATTCATAGGAAATCCTGATACTACCTAGGGCAATAAAGTCCTGGCTAATAGAAATGGCTTCTCTATTTATTTTCAGAGAGTGAGAGTCAATAATTAAAGCCTGGAGCTTACCCACTTCTCTGAGCAGCTGTAATAACCAAAGGAAAGCTCATTTTGTTGGAAGTAGCCTGGTGAGATAGGCATTTTAACAATAGGTAGAAAAAAAAGAAGTGGGCATGGTAGTCCTATTTTCAGCTTTTATTTCATATTTCTCTTTTGAAAAGGTCAAGCATGGGCAGCAGCATGCAAGTCTTTAATGAACAAAGCCCTTAATGTTTTCTCGGCTTCCTTTTTGTTCCAATATGTGAAACACCCTTACTTTTAACTACATCAGGTCTAAAAGACATTGAATGTGCTGTTCCAGAAGTCTTTTTCTCAATTTCTTCATTGACTTTACTAATCCTATCATCTCAGAACCACTGTTACCAATTATATCATGGTTAAAATTTTCATAATTACTGATGTCATATCAAAGCTGCTTTGAACATATTATTAAAGAAAAATCTAAATTTCACCTTCAGAATAAACACAGATAAATCACTGTGCATTATATTACATTCAGTGGTGTACTTCTGATTAATTGTCTAAATAATTCACTCTGAAAAAAGTGAAAGAGACGTTCTCTTGTTAATGGATAGTAAATGTTTTGTAATTTTCAGTTTATATTAGATCAAAACACAAGATGTCCCATCAAAAGCAAAATACATCTGATGATTAGATTAGTAATAAACTGGCATAGAATATACATTTTCAGATGCTTTATTATCCATTCTTTGTTACACTCCAGCTCCTCAATTAAGCAGAGTTTTGCAAAAAATATGTGGAATCATTAGCTTGTTAAAAAAAACATTTATTAATATCACAGAGGGACCTCTTTGGACACACATTGAGTCACAGTTAGGTTCCCAGGGCCTATCTTTTTATAATTATATAATTCTATTGCAGAAACGCCAGAAAGCACCTTTTTGGTGGTAAATACAAAGCAGTTACAACTGCAGATACCCTTATTACAATTCCTCCTTTAAGGTACATTTTTAGGGAAATTAAGCCTTAATTCTTTAGAAAGCAAGACTCTTGCACTCCTATTTGAAAAAGCATCATTTACATTTCTATTGCATAAATGGTAGCCTGAAAAGAAAGTTTTGCATGGTAATCACTTCATTTAAATAACATTTTTAAAAAAAAAGGGGGGTGGGGGGGGAGAAATGATCAAATAAAGACATCAGGATTAGACTCATAAAAGACTCCAGTATCTAACACCTTCTGTAGATTACAAATAAATACAGGAGATTAGAAACCTTTTCTTCGTGAGAAATCATGTTACACTTAGCCTAGCAGGATTTTGAAAAGTTGCATGGCTTGAAAACCTTCAAGTCTTTTCCAAACCAGTAGTAAACAAAAAAATGCAGGTCCTTAAGAGAAGGTCATCTCAGTGTTTCCTCATACACTGTAACACACAATATTAAGCAGTTCTCAAAAAAAACCTCCTTAATGACCTGAAAACTGAGCTACACACTATTTAAGTACACACAAAACTGCAAAAACCACAAAACTAAGACTGAGGACTTGCTTTCATGCTTTTATTTTCTTTGGGCCACAGATCCCTAAACTGTGGATTGCCAACTAATACTTTTGTCCCTCAAGCAACCTTGACTTTCCAGTGTTTTCCATGTGGATATCTGCAACAATTCTAGGAGTTTATTGATACATTTTCATGACAAAGGGCCCGATGGATTGATGTTATGAATAAATATCATGTACATGAATAAATATCATGTACAGAATGGAATTCTGTACTTCAATGAGAACAGGAAAGAGCAGAGGAAAGATTAATTAGCAGGTTAAAACCAATGTAACTGTAATTGGCAGGTCTGAGCCTGTTTTTATATCCAGGTTATAAGCCTTGGAAAAAAGGAGTTTGTGACATAAATGCTGAAACAACACTACGGCCATTCCGAACACAACACTATAATTATGTTTTCTGATTGCCAACTGGTTGAAAGGATTGCCATCCAGAATAAAATTGTAATTTATAGCTAGAAACAGTCAATCAGAATTCCAGGATTATAGAAAACTCATACAAGACACTATTATCTATACTGCCACAGCCAGATGATGTCAGGGAATCAATTCATATAACATGCCAGCTTAATAAAATCTGCATACAAAATTTATGAATACAGTAATATTCTTTTATATCGCAAGTTATTAATGGTCAATTTAATGAATATCTACAGCTGAAGTGCTTTGGTTCTGTATGATATTTTAATCATCTTCAGCCATGTATTTAAATGCATTTCATTTTATAGCCATCAGCTCTTCACAGATAAGACAGCCTTTACATTCACACTGAGACATTTGTGGTAGCTACTAATTCTGTCTGTATGCTGTTATTGATTTCCTTAAAATTTACTACATTGGGAACAGAACTACACTTGCCATAACAACAGTACTTGTTTCAAGAGCAAACTAGACTAAAAAGGTGTCCATGAGAACTCCTACATTCATAATGATTCCAATACTTCTTTATGCTTAAAATACACAGCCCTACATTGATGGAAATTCATTATTCCTATAAGATGAAGAAAAAAAGTTGAATTCAAGTGCCAGTATCTCCAAGATGAAGCAGTGTTCTCCTTATTCCGTATTTACTTCAAAAAATAGACTTGTTAAAAGATTATTTTTATTTTATTGAAGGTATTATTCAAAAGTTTATTTTGTTATTTCTGCACAGAAGCAATATAAATATGAATATAAATAGCCTTGCAATAAGTATCTGAAACTTCTACTTGGATACATGGTAGGGCAGAAAGGCAAACTAAAAAAAGCAAGTCCTAGGAAAGCGAAGACCTGAGAATCCCTACAGGACAACAAAAAAGATTGAGACTTCAAGATGGGACATAGCAGGAATAGTTTTACAAAAGAATTCCACCTGCTGAAACCTAACAGCCTTAAGGACATGGATTTTATTTGTAGTCACTGAATTCATCTGAAAGTGACAATACCACCAATTTGGCTCTGTCATTTTTTTGTTAAGCATATGTATCTGTATTAGCTTCCTAGAAAAAGAGTTCTTTTGAAAGAGGGTACCAATCTGAAACAAAAAAAAATAATTGTGATAAACGATAGGTAAGTAACTAACCTCATTCTAATCAAGCTGGTTTAATAACCTCAAAATGAATGTCAGCCATAAGCAGATTTTTCTGAGAAAAATATTTTCTAGTAGGAAATTCATGTCCTACTCATAAGCATATGTAACCTTAAAAATTTGTTTTGATAGTTAACAATTGAAGCACAAAGTACCTGCTGAACACATGACCTGACTCTAATAATATCCACAAAAAACTGATGAGGTGCAATTCTTATCCTCCTACTTTTTTTAGGCAAGCAAGTAGTCATGGAATTAGGGCTGTTCTGTTTGGCGTGTATAGCCAAAGGAAAAGAAGTGACTCTGCAAAAAGAGATAAATTACTCGACATAGGACACTTGGGCGTGATTAGCCTTCTTTCAAGGAAGGACTATAGCAAATGTATACTCCTATGGAAAACCCAAATCACTTTCACTTGAAAGCATAAAAGACTAAAGCTAAATCTCATGCTTATTTTTCATATCACTCAGTTTCTCTTATCATTGTTTGAGTTAATATAAGTCTTAACACCCTTATAGAATTTAGATCTGCTCCTATAACTCTAATAGCTTACAAAGCTAGTTCTACTTCAATATATGTTATGAATACAGGTAATTACAACCAACTAAAATTCCTTTTCATCCATTTCAGTTTTCCCCATCTCATCGAGCAAGGTAACATATGCATAAGCTATTGGACTAAAGCAACAAAATAACCTGAGAATGGAATCAGCTAAATTAAATTATATTGTTCTGCAGATTCTCAAAAATAAAACATGTCTGATAAACAATACCAGGAGTATTTGAACACATTAATTACATTCTCATACAGGTATAATTTAAGCTATAGTTTGATTACAAGATTACATACATATTATTAAAGTATTTCAAAGACTTCAAGAGAACTACTATTCTTAAATAGGAACACTTTCTTAATTTCTATATCATTAATGATCATGTGATTTCTCTACTGTGTAATAAAAGACCCTGTAAAATCTTCACATTGGGACATTATTAGTATCGCTCTTCCACTGATGCCTACTTATACTTGACATATACTCTTCATCTCTGCCTACTTCTTTACATGCAAATTTAGTCCAAACTGATACCCTCACTTAGGAAAAAGAATGGAATCCCTGAAACAGTAATGTATTGACCCTGCACATACATCACTCCTTTTATTTAGTGTAAGTTACAAACATGTAACCAAAGACAGCAAGATGTAACAAGGTCTTTTATTTTTTATGATGATTTCATAAACCCTTACAAATGTTATTCTTGTTATATAAATACAGCACTGGCACCTACAAAGTCTTACTCAAAGCTACTTTTATTAAGTGACTCATTTAAATCAGTAGGAAGAGCTTAAGTTAAGAAGGACTATTCACAGCAGTACAAGGAGGTCAAATTAGCACCGCCTCTACTGCTCTTTGTTTGTTTTATTCTGTTCTGCAAAACAAGCGCAATAACAGAACATGATTTTAAAAATCACTCAGGAATCACAGAGAGTCTAGGGCTCTGACCTGCAGCTTGCTGGCACAGGAATTTTTCTTCTGGAACTGTTTTGCAAGCCAGGGTCCTCTGTATTTAGAGGAGCAACACATTGTGTATATCCACAATATAACTTGCAAGCATCTGCTAAACACTGTTACCATTGGTAAGCCATACTATTGCTGCAGGGGTAGCTCACTGGGTATATAAAGGATTATCCACCCAACTGCTGGAGGGATGAAAACCTCACAAACTCCATTAAAGTTTTACAATTGTATTCCAGTCCTTTGAAAAGAAAAAATTATGGCAACAATAATATCTCTCTTCCCCTTTGCCAGACTTTCATAATGGGTGAAGGTTTATGTCTCATAATCCTGCATATTCAAGGATAGGCTACTTTTCAGCTCCCTGGTAATAACATATACTTCAAATCACACACACACTCCATGTTTAAGGTTTCCATTTACTGCTTGAACAGTCATTTGACAACTTGTGAAGTAGGAGTTTTGGTGAGATTGAAAACCTGTTGACTGTGGTAGAAGCCCAGAGCAGCAGGGAGCAAAGAAGATTCAGAAGTTTTTAACACCCTGAAAATAAGTATTGGAAATCACCTAGCCTTCTGTTAGCCCATTCAAGCACATAGACATTGTACAGCGACTTAAGAGAAAATATATTTCCACATAAATTCCCAAGCTGCCAACTTCAGCCTGGGTTTAGGACTTACACATCATGAACAAAAGGTAAAATCATCATTTGGATTGTGACTTAAGTTTAATATTCAAATCAAGAAGCACTCCAAATTACTGTGAGTATATCTACAGGGAAGAAAAAAAGTGGGAGAGGGGAAGAGACAGTTCAGCTGAGGCTGTATAGAGCTCAACAGAAACTGTAAATTTCAACAGTCAATTAAGACAAAAGCCAATCTTACTAAATGCCATGCTGTATGTGGTTAAACTGTAAGAGTACTTCACCAAGGCAATAGTTCTGGTATTTTCAGATGTCATGCAGACACCTAAGTGTCTATAGGAATTAGTCAGGTTCTTAGTCTTAGCCATCTATCTTGGTTCATCATGGCTTTTTTAAAGCTTCAAAGCACAGTAGTAGTAGTTGTGCTAGGAATTGAATAGGGAATCCTGACTAAAGCTCTGTGCACCCACCATATAACCCAAAGTCAAGGCACAACCCCATCTCAACATAGAAATGACATAAAGGCATGTGATCCTACAGCATGGAACACAACTGCCGCTGCACAGCATTCCTGTTCACTGTGTGCTTTGCCATTGCCCATACCATGCTGCCATCACTGTCCTATCTATAGACCACCTCATTAATGAAACCCAATTTGTATATCAAATATGCATTATAGACGCACACACACACCCACCCCTAAACCCATGGAATTCTCAAAAAAAAGGCTGTTCTGCACAGTCAGTGAAATAATTTGCATCTTCATCCTGTTTTCACTGTGAACATAGCAGCATTCAGCCACTTCTTAAGCATGTAACAGTTCAGCTGGTATCTGCAGGTCAGGGCCTCAAAATAATCTTTGGGCATGACTGAGATGCAGCAGAAAGCATGTCATAAAACATTATTACGGTTTTGTCCTGATATGGAAAATTCATTTTCACAGCTCATGCATGTCTCGAGGGTAGATCTTAATTATCCAAATCAACACAGGTTACTAATCATTTATTTCTATAGTTCATAATTCAACAGACTGCATAAGCCCATGCTCAGCATTAGGCATCTGGATGGCCTGTTGGAAAGTATATGGTAGCTCCTGACGCAAACCATTAACTTCCTATGAATTTAAGTGAAGGAAAAGTACCTAGCTGTGATTTCAGTTTAAAGTCTAAATAAACAATGACCTCTTGGAACAAAAGTCTGCATTCTGCATTTAAGTTTCTGAGCATAGAGGGTGAAATTGAAGTTTTACTGCAAACAGTCTGCATGGTATTTTTTCTTTCTACCAGTCAAAAATGTTATCCAGAAAGCTGTGATTATTGATATATTCTCATGCTGCAAAACCCTGTAATCTAAAGATGTTTTCAATATTTAGCAGAAGTAAAAGTAGAATAGAAGTTAAAACATTATCACTAGTTGTTACTTAGACACTTAATACATGACCTGACCTACTGAAAATACTTTTCTGATGTTATTGACATTTATTTAACCTATAACATTAATTCTTTGTAGCTCAATAAATCTGAGTATCTTCCCTGCGTATCAAGAGACTTGCAGTGACAAAGAAAGTCAATCTGCGGCCCACACACAAATAATAGCTTTCCATTACATTTGCCATTTCACCTGAATAATTCCTGATAATCATGAATAATGATGTTATTTGACATTCTAATGATATCATGCTGCGCAACTTCAATCCATCAGTCACTGTCAGGAAGGTCAAATATTTGTATTCCATTACATTATGCAGAGTTCATTAAACAGTTAAATGATATTATACACCTTAATTATACTTCCAAATGAAACTAGCACATATCATTTAGATTTTAGAGTCTATGTGATGCATCTCCATTTAAAAGAAGAATCATGATTTCGAATAATCATTTGTGACAATGAAATATATTGAAACTTCAAACAATAGTTTCTCAGCTCTATCAAATCCTGATATAAAGATGAATTTACTTGATACACCTAAACAATGCTCTTCACACCCTAAGACAGTTCATTGTACTTTCTACCATGTTAGTCTAGGTTACTTCTTAGTGATCCTAATAGGGATTCAAACACAGAGCCATAACCAATAAAGAAAAATTATTGACTAGAGCTATCTCTACACAAGATGAGAATATTTACATAAGAAAACAGGAAAAAATGAAGAGGAATGCTTTTATCAGCAATATTTTCTTCTTGAAAGCAATGATTTAAAGTGTAACTCAACAAAACTTAAAATCTTCTGCAGTGGATCAAAGCCACATTAAGAAAAAAGAAAGAAACATATTCAAATAGGGCATTAAAAGAGTACTATTTTATTAATGTCTAATATTCAAAAACATTAAGGTCATTCCCTGTTACCAGTGTAAATATTTACTAACAAACTACTATGGCAGGTAGTCTAAAAGATTTGTTTCCAGTGAATAGAGGTTGACTTTTTTCCTCCCATCAAAATCATTTTTCCTTGATAAGAAAAAGAAAGCCAGTAAGGGGTTCCAAGACAGTAATTAAGTAGCCATCAGAATCTATGTATTGATTTAAGTAGACTTTTTAAGAAAACATAGCCTTTGTGATGGTGTTGAGCATCCCACTCAACCACAATCTTCTAAATGAGACACACAACTGGCAGAGAAATACAAAGATTAAGACAAGGAAAAATACATTTAAAATTAAAAAAAAATACAAATAGGGACAAAACTTTTGTTAGATCAATATCATTTACAAGCATAAGAAAGACTTATTAAAATGCAATTTTCTTCTTCGCTACAAATTGGCTACTTCCTAAATGCGTCTTTGAGTCTAATATTAATGGACCAAACAAACTTTTTCTCAAGTTCTCTTCAGCTCATTACAGTATTTTGTGTACAGAAAAAAAACCCCACAAATTTATTAGATTACATCAGACGCTGGGTGTGTTCTTTATCTAGCTTGAACCGCTGATGGGCAATGTGGATTTAAGCAATCAAAATCATCTCAGTCATGTATGAAACTGAAGAAAACGCAACCGAACACTACAGGAAAGAAGGATAACCGCTCCTCCCTGCAGAACTTGCCACAGCGCATTCACAAACTAAGTCTGATGACTTCATAGGTGGAAACAAGATTTGAAAGGTCAGTTTAAAAAAAGCAATTAATGCTTGCTTATTTAAAATTATTTTTTACTTAATTTCAAGAATTCTGTTGAACACAATTTGAGTAAAGGATAGAGTTTTCTTCTCCATGATACCTTAGCCTCGCTTACAGTGTAATGTATGTATATTGGCACCTCTAATTTATAGAAATATAGTTGAAACAACCAAAGCAATGCAGTTTCGGAGAATAAATTCAGACATGTTAATTGGGTTAATAAGTGTCATCACATAGACTTAGATAATCTAAAGAGTTTATTTTCTAAAGAGTTTATTTAAGTTTTTTCACAAAGCTATATATCTTTGCTTTCTGAAGAAATGGAAAAAAACCACTTCTTTCCTTCAGATTACCTGTTCTTTCACTTTTCTAAAGTGTTGCCAAAAGGTTTTGGTGGGAACTGAGAAACAAGCAATAACAGCCTTCCAGTTTGGTAGTTATTCCTTACTGTTTCTACAGCTTCAGTAACACATTTTCATGATATTGCAAACCACTTCCAAATGTCCATTATTGGGGTATATTCTGAAGTGAGATGAGCTACATTGTCACCTGCAGAGTCAAACCCAATTAATAGCTTTTCTGCTTTCTTTTGTCAGTGCCAAACACACCATCACATCCTTATTACCAAATACTGCACTGTGGTGAAGGCCAGGCCTTGGGCATCAGTTTTCAACAGAGCAGATTCAAGGCACTATAAGAAAATGGCACACACTGCTACATCCTCAGTACTCGTGTGCCTACAACAATTAATTCCAAGGAGCATGACAGAAAAATGACTGTCTCTTCCTTTTCTATGGGATGGATATTTTAAACATAATTTTCAACTACATCTGCATAGAAAGTTTTAGAGATAAATTAAGCCTCAACAATATTAAAAAAAAAAGGAAAACATTAAGTCCAACATTTTTAAAACAAGAGGCACAAAACAACTAATTGTAAGATGAAACATGTCTCTGAAATCAATCTTAAACTTTCCTAATTGGGCAAATTGAACTGCTTTCAATATATGCAGTGCATTTATGATTCCCTTAAACAAAATACAGAAATCCAGTAGTAACTGAAGGTAATGATATTTAATTACTCAGTGTGAATGGCAGTTTTTCAAGGTTTATCACTGTGTTGCATATATTACATGTTTATATTAAAACTAATTTTGAAAGTTTTCCATTTCATACTGAACAAAGCAGGACTGTCATGAAATATAATTAGGAAGTCACAAGGGACCTTCTTAAACAGATATTCAGAATTTTGTGGCTCTGATAGCAGAGTGTAGCAGCTCAAATGAAAATGAACAAAAGCTAGATTCAAGATTTGGAATAAAAGTAGGTTTATGTGAGTCTGCTAGCTTTCACTGCACTCCAATACTATGTGACAAGGAACCCACAGGGACCCTCCTCAGCCCTACAATACTACGAAAGTCAAACACACTCTCCTGAGAAAGGGAACACATTATTACACCTCCACAGTGTTTTTCTTCCTTTTCTGTCCAGTACTTGTACTGTCACGTTCTTAAAGGTCACATGTTCCCAAATACCTGGATTCCAACTGAAAAAATTTCTCAAATTCCTTAAGTATAAGAATATCTTATTCTTAAGATATCTTCTACCCCTTCTTTGTGGGTATAAATGGACAACAATCTTGTGACTACTGACCAACTGGTTCAGCGTAAAGAATAACAAGAATACACATCTTGCTTAAAGAAGGACAGATACCGATCTTTCTGAAGTTAATGAAACTGTTCTCCCCCGTCTGCAAGTGGAAACAATTATCACATAAGTCATTTGTCATAATTTCAGCAATGGCTTTGAAAATCTAAGTCACCAAATACACAAGAACTTTAACCACCATTTTAAACAACCACATAAATTAAAAACGTAATTAGATAGGTAAGTCAATATTTTTCTCCTCAAACCTGCAGGTGTAAGGTCTCTATTACAATTCAGAATGGTTCATGTCCTCACAAAATCACCAATTCAGTGAAGATATTTTAAAAGTAATTGCATATCCTTAAGTTGTGCAGTCAATGGGCACAACAAACACTTCAGATTTACAACAGTTGACAATTTTTCTTGCAAAGATTAAAAAGTTTCAAAAGGGAAGGGGAAGTAATGAGATGGAAGATAGTTATTGCTGTTGAATCCTCTGACAGATCAGATCACAATCCTGATTCAGCTTTCATTATTTAAAAGGACAAATAGAGCATCTCTCTGTGCCTCTTCAATTGTGACAAAACACAATCATCAAATCACATTATCTTCTTCACTCTGATACCTTGTAGGCGATATAAAATGATCCCCTATGGACAAAATTTTAGCTGAGCTAGAAAGTTAAATTCATTCAGGTACCATCAACATGACAGATAAAGATCAAAGAGGATCTGAGAAAATACTCAAAGCTGGACTGTACATCATTGTCTTTCCCCTGACACCTCTCCCCCCACCTCATGCTGGCAAAAATGAAGGAACATCTCCAAAGCACTATTTATTTATTTTTTATATATAGGCACAACAGCAATCCAACAATTGCACAGAAAGGGTCCTTGAACAACTTCTGGTTAAAATATTAGGGTTTTTTTTCCTCTTTCATTTAGCAGTGCTAGACTCTGTATCAACCTCATATCAAAATACTCATTATTATTCATTCTGTCATTTAATTTAGGAAAATCATACCCCATTAAATTTCCAAATACATCCCACGTATTACTCCCCCAATTCTGAAATAAGGCAGCTACATAAATATCATTTATATGATTTGCACACAAAAACTCCCTAGATTTAGCAGTCACTTTTACAGACTATCCTCAATTTCACAAGCACTGTAACATACATGAATTAGCAAATAAACCCATGGGCTTCTAAGAGACCAATGAATGTTGAAAAGAATACAGTCATCAGGTAGAATAAAGAATCCACACTACATATCAGGGTTAGACTAAAACAAGCAATGCTGCTGTGAATGGGTCAGATTTCTCTTGTTTAAGGATGTATAAAACCTGACTTGGACTCTCACTAAGAGGCTGGATTAAATTTATCATTGACATATATATAAAAAAAAATAAATCTCAACAACTTCTGTCCCTGCAGTTTAAAAATGAGTCAAACTAGTTTATGATTTCTATATAAAGATCTAATAAATGTTATAAAACACAATCATCACAAGAGAGAACTTTACATGCAGATGAAGAAGCACAGCATAGAAATACATATCTGCACAGTGCTATAGCCTCTACATAAAACTCATTATTTCCATGAAATGCATCTTTAGAGGTTAACATGAGCCTGATAAACTTTCTAACAAACACAGTCTAATTTGTTCTCTCTGGGGTGCTCCAGTTTGAGTAAGATCTGCACCAGCTCCATTATTGTTAATGACTGTAACAGAACTAGATTTAAGCTAAAATAACCTCAGCAAAATATTATGCTAAGTCAGCAGTGTTTCATTAACGTGGCTGTTTTCAAATTAAGATAAAATAGAATTATACAACTCCACAATATTTTTGTGATGAACTTTCTCCCGGTCAAATTCAGGATTTTTTTTTAAAGACAAGCAAGTATAACTTATTTTATTAATATTAATAGGGTCATAGAAATGAAAGATTAATTGAGCAAAGATGTCATTAGCATCCTTCCACATGACTGGATACTAATTACTAATTAGGTGCTTTTTTTTTTTAAAGTCTTCCTATTCCCTAAGAAAGGTGGCAATTTTACATTCATTCAAAATGACTGCAGAAAAATATCTAAAACACACAACCAAAAAAGCCTTCTTGCAATACTCTAGCAGTTCCTCTGCATCTCTGTGTAAGCGGCCATGTCTCAAGTCTCTCACTACAACTTTGTGAGTCATTTGAAAAATACATTGATCCTATTTCACAATGCTTATGAAGTTTTCGTTCCCAATATTATTTCCCTTCAGCACAACAGAGCTATGCAAAATGGAATACATTAAAAAGTTTGCTTTAATTTTGTATTTCATTTACACTACCTGGAGCTAAAGTAAACAGGGAGCAGTGGAACATGTAATTTTATTTTGCAAATATGATAGGTGGGCTTTTTTGCCAAAAATTTCAATAGACCATTAAGACACAATGCATTTGGCTCTAATGTGAAAACATTAGACTCATTTCAATATTGCTGGTGGTCCTTGCATCCAAACATTCAACAAGTAGGTAATGTTTGGCAGATGTATCCTGCTATGTCCTCATGAATAGGCAAAAGTAAAATCCAATTTTTCAGATATTGTTAAAATTTCAGATATTTTCAAATATTGTTCAAATTAATTCAATTTTGCTATGCACTGAATGCAATTCACAGAAGTTGAGTGTTCAGAATTAAAGAAATATAATCAATAACACATAATCAGAATTTTAACAAATTCTAAATTAGCTATTATAGACAGTTAGCAATACAGTAACTTTATGTTCCCTTTCAAGCTCCTGGCAAGAATATCAAATTGCAGGTCAACAAAGCTGCTTTATTTGTAATTCTCCAGTTTATCCATTCATCAAACTACCTTAACTTTATTTCCTAAAGTATATCTTTTCCTTCCTGCTTTTATCAATCTTTGTTCTAAAGAAGATGAGATTTCATTCTGAAGACTTGAAAATGGCAAAAAATGTCACAGCTCATTGTTGTCCCACCAATTGTCCATATCATTCAACCAGTGGGAGAAAGAGATCAACTATTCTAATTTGCTCCATGTCAGCCTACAGATTCCATCATTATCAATCCTCTATGAAGATCATAGCTTCTCATTAACTTTAAAGAGAAGTCCAATTTTTATTTCAAAGTACCAAATAATAAAATATGCTCCTCAACCACAGCATTTTGTTTCAGTCATGAGGTTACTCTCAATATTTAAAAACAAAATGTAAAATATAAAATATAAAATCACTGTTTATAGTTCATCTATCTCCAGCTTCAGATTTACATCCACAGCTCTTACTAATGCCTTTGTTAGTCTAAGACTAACAAAGCTATTGCTGGAAATTTTGTTCCAATACAAGCAGGTATGATCATGTTCTTTTTCTACTTTATCTGGCCAAATCTTACATTCTGGCAACTTCTTTTATATTCTTGTAATTTTACCACAAGTCTCATCATATTTTGAGCTCTTAAAGATTCTGAAATCAAGACACTGCATGAACATATTTCCCCCCTATACACCCACCCACCCCAAAACCAACAACAAAAAGAGATAAAAATAAGAAGTGTGCTGTAAAAGAAGCTGTATAACAATAGAAACACTAACCAGATGCATCTGAAAGATCAAAAGGAAGAAGTCAAATACAAACCTGTTTATTTCTCCTCTTTCTCTACTTCTCCCTTCTTCCTCTTGTTCCCCAAATTACATGTGATTTTGAATTCAATAGTATCAACAGAAGCATAATTTTTTCACAGTTGGGCTCTGGATTTCTTCCTGGCCAGGAATGCCATTTATTTACTGAACTATATCCCTACTATATTTTTCCTTAACTTTATCCTCAGAGTAAGGATGTAGTGAAGTGAACTATGTACCAAGTGAGTGAGGTTCTATTCCAACTGAATCATTGTTAAGAAAACTGGGCTGAAGAAAGTGTTCCTGGAATGTGTGCTTATAGTGACTCAACTGCAATGCCTGAATTCCGGCAACGTTAATTTCTATGGCATAATATAAATATATAATCTGCATCACACAGTCTGTTCCTGAAACCAGGTGACAGTGACAGAAAAAGAAATGCAGAACCACACAATCACATATTCATAAAACAAATTCCTAAATAGTTACATTTTTACATATACTTCAGAGCAAAAACTTGTATTTGGCTATATGACATTCATCAGACCAGACTGCATAAAAAGCAGAATTTCCAAGTTCACCTATTTAAACAAATATTTATTGCATACAATTTCAAATTTTATGAAACAAACAGCAATGAGTTCATCTCAATACATTCCCAGTTATTAACCGGTAAAGATTATAAACCCTGAACTAAAACTAACTGTTCTTAGGCTGCTGCTGTAGAGAAGTCACTTATCCGAATGCAGCATGATGTTAACTTGAAGAGCATCAGTAAGGGAATTTTCAATTTTTATTGTATAACATGAACATCTGCTCAAGAGAGCTCACTCTGAGAGGTGCTGAGGTTTATATGTTTTGATCAGAAACAGTAGAAGTCATCAGGTTACAAGGAACAGGAAAAAGTAAAATACATTAGCAAATGAATAGCAGACTATATACACTTGTGCAAACTTAGAAATCTAGAAATGGTATGAGTGATAAGGTAAAATACATCTGTATCAATAATACACTCCATTTCCACTGTAGCCTCATTTTACAACAAAGTGTCCATTGTCTGCTATGTTCATATGTAACTTGACGCAAGACAACTTATTAAAATGTAATTCACCCAATTACCTTGCTTAGAGAAGGTGCTTGACCCTCAGCTGAAGCTCTGCAAAGCAATTATAGAGTCTCTAGGAATCACTGTCTTGGATAGTCTCACCTGCCAGCTCAGACCCACAGAAGAGAGCATTTCTTAAATAACAGAAAGAGCAAAACTGAGCAGCTTTGGGCACACAGGAAAGCAGAAGATATTTTTTGTGCTACCTTCCTGAGCAGGCAGTGGGAGAAAGCACATCACCAGACATGAATTAACTAACTGTGCTGCACTGGTGGAGAGGAGGAAAAGAGTGGGGGAAGGACTTTGTCCTACCCAAAAAACAACAGATGCCAGAAGGGGTGAAGCCCAACAGATTTAGGGCCTTGCATCTCAAAAGTCAGTTATTTTGCACAGGTATCTAGATATATAGTATTGCTTCAGCGTAAAGCAGTTCTGTTCAAAATACTCCTTTTGTGAACAGTTTTCCTTAAATTGCCTCTGAAGAAATCCGTATCAGTGACAGGACTATATGTAGACCTCTGTGTCTGCACTCATTGGGGGGAATGCAGTAAACTGGATTTACCCTCAAAGGATTGACACCTACACCAGATACTCTGGGGAGAGAGATTAAGCTATTGCATTATTTATCACTCTGTGCCCTGAAGAAGGTACTAGGATGACACACCACGATTCACTATTCATTTCTCTATGTTTAAAGAGCATTCCTGATTATTTTCCATGTACATGGCATGCCCTTTATCCCTTCAGTTGTAGGTTGTATTGGTTTAGTCTGGGGTAATTTTCTTTATAGCATGGGTCTATGCTTTGGATTTCTGCTGGAAACAGTGTTGATAATAAAGAGATATTTTCATTGTTGCTGAACAGCATCAAGGCCTTTCATGCTTCTCACCCCAACCCACCAGGGAGTAGGCTGGGGGTGCACAAGGAGTTTGGAGGGGACGTGGCCAGGACAGCCAGGGGATCAGGCCCAGACAGCATGAGTTCAGGAAAGGTGGGTTGTTCTTAACCAACCTGATCTCATTCTATGACGAAGTGACCTGCCTAGTGGACGAGGCAAAGGCTGTAGACGTTGTGTACCTGGACTTTAGTAAAGCCTTCGACACTGCATCCCACAACATTCTCCTAGAGAAACTGGCAGCTCATGGCACAGAAAGGTGTACTCTTTACTGGGTTAAAAACTGGCTGGCCAGCTGGGGGAAGGAGGACGAAGAGGGGGACATTTGGACTGATGGCATTTGTCTTCCCAAGTCACCGTTATGCATGATAGAGACCTGCTTGCCTGGAGATGGCTGAACACCTGCCAGCTGAGAGGAAGCAGTGAATTAATTCCTTGTTTTGTTTGCTTGCGTAGCTTTTGTTTTATATATTTAACTGTCTTTATCTTAACGCATGAGTTTTCCTCACTTTTATGCTTTCAATTCTCTCCCCTCTCCCACCAGGGGGGGCAAATGACTGTATGGGGCTTAGCTGTCAACCAGAGTAAAACCATGACAGAGGACCTTTAAATATAAGGAATACAAGACGATTACTTGTGAAATTAGGAAATATCTTCTTTAGATTATAATTACGGTACATCAAGGAAAATTCATGTATGTTTCAACAGAAAAATACTATATATTAGGCTCTTCATAGAGCATATAGAAGAGATGGCAGTTTAACCAGATCTCCTCTTAGGAGCTGCAACATGAAATTCGTGTCAGATGCCTCTCAAAAATATGTATTTGAAGAAAACACAGTTATATTACACTGTATAACACAAAATATTCCAATATGCTAGAAACAATAAGCAATAAATGAAATTTCCAATTGACTTTCCAGCAAATCTATTTTCATTACAAATGGAGATTTTGCATGTATTGCATTACTTATGGTAATTGTGTGACATCTATTATGAATAACCATGTATTCCAATCATCTCTTTTAATTATATTCTGCCATAAAAGCAAGCCATGCAATACCTTGCCCAGACTAAGTTAACTATGTGTGTGCTGCGTATCACATTCTGATGGCTACGTTGAGGATAAAAGGTCCTAGGCATGCACAAACTGTAACGGGAACGGCTTGTAACTGTCATCTCCTTCATTAGCCAGAAACTACCTAAGATGAAAGAACAATAAAAAAAAAAAAAAAGCAAATTTAAATCCAGACATGCACTGAGGAGAAAAATAAATTCTTTTTATTCTTTTCTTTTATTAAGTTCATGGTAATTGGTACCTGAATGCAAAGCACATGGTTGTCTACTATTAATGCAGGTACTTAAATTTTCTGTAGTGAAAAAATTGCGATGGCAGCAAACACCTGCTTTGTTATCTATTGTCCATTTATGAACGTAGGTTTGTTTGGGTTTACTGATGTGATAAAAAGGATAAAATTACAGGTTTGTTCAATAACCACACCAATTACAAATTTGCTTTCCATTAGACTAGAAAATAACTGCTGGACCAAAAGTATTCATTATTTATGAATAACACATTTTTTTAAACAAGAATGCCAGTTATTGTGTTAAACCTCAAAGGAAGCACTCATTTTACCTTTTCTGAATCCCACCGCAGTTTCCCTGCCACTTTTCGTACAGAAGTTTGCTACCAAACAATGATGATGACAAACAGGTGAATAAGAGGGATTACACAAAAATGGAATTTGAACATTTTAACTGGATTTCAGCGTGTCCTAGCAATGTAGCCAAGAAATTTAACTGCACAGATCCAACCTGTTATAACACACAGCTTACAAGACCATTTGTCAGAGATCTCACTCTCCATAGTCTCCACACAAGGTCAGTTGAACTAGTAAGAGACTGCTCACCCCTCCATGCCATTTGGTAGGATACACCAACCTTCAACTTGGGAGATATTGCTTCTCCCAGATGTGGCCTCTAAAACAGCTTTTCTAATTCCTCTTCTAACATAGGCTGTGCTACAATCTGAGAAATTCTTATCAATAATCAGCTGAATGCATGTAAATGAATTATTTAGTTGGCAACTCCATTTACAAATCAATAAAAAATACTTTTGATTTCATTACTTCCATTTTTTTCCTTTCTATTTAATACTGGCATACAGCATTTAGAATAGGATTTTCATTAACACATTTATATTAATACAACTATAAGTGCAAACAGAATAGGTAAATCCTTACAGGGAAGTACGTTCTCTTTCAACAGCGAGCACCTTTCAAGCAAGACAAGATTTGAAGGGAAAGTATATTTATCAGACCAAATAATACAGTTGAACTCAACTCCCACAAAAAAAAGACAGACAAGCTTTTGTGCGCAGAGCCCTGAATCTATTATCTTCAGAAGCAGCATTTCTTAATGCGAGTCAAACACCTATCCCTTTGTTTGTAGACTGCAAACAAAATGACTCCAGCCCTGAGATAATTAACTGGCCTCTTCACCACCATTAAATTCAAGTGGTTTGCATACATAGAGCAGAACAGTCATTCTTTGGGCTGCTTAAGGAGAACCTTTTTTCCTAGAAGGTACCTTGAGAATACAGTGAATCTGATCTACTGGCTTGTTGCTGCCAATGGTGCAGTCCCACTCCTTACCCTCTGCACTGCATAGCTTAATTTAGCTAAGAATTATTAAGCATAGGAACTGTTTTTCTTACTGTCATTTCTGCAAGTAAACATTGTGGCATAAGTCCTGCTTGAGGGATCAAGACTGCTCACTTAAGGAAGAGTCATGGAACAACTTATTTGGGATCTGAGAAAAAAAGAACACAACAAAACAACAACAAACCAAACCAAACAAGCAAACAAAAGCTTAGGACTTTCCACTGATGCTGAGCAGCTTCAGTATGGTATCTCAAAAAGATTCTACTGAACATTGACAATACAGGAAGCAACTCTGAATCTCTTCTGCATTCCTGATGAAGAAATATATACTATGCTTTGCCCCACATTTTCATAAAAGAGCCATCATTTATATGGGATCTTTCCATTCCGGACATCTTTTCTACACGAACAAAGGTACTTCACTCTCTTCATAATACTCTCTTCTAGAGTTACTACACATTTTGAGACAACCATATAGAGCAGTTTACTCCTTAGTGTATCAAACAACATTTTCTGCCTCCATATGATTTCTTTGCTATCTCCAGCATATTTAGCTTACAAAGTCTTCACCAAAACCCCTTACTTGTAGCTCTTTGCTAAAGAACAAAATAGAGCATGACTGCTCCTTAGTATTGTGCTAAAGCAAGCTAATAATAATAGTAACGCATATGAGGCTTCTGTAACAAGCACTGAAGAGTACTTTCCCACAGGGTTTGATGTGTATAATGTGTAGTTGTAACAGTGCAGCATACATTATTGCAATGTGGAAATGCAAATTTATATATTTTGAAATATAATTGGATTTTATTTTCTAAATATTAAGTTTTATGGCAAATATTAACACTTGTTTTGGCTAAACCCCATAAAATTCATAATTATGTAGCATAAATACAGAAGTGATAAATGTGTGATGTACAAATTAAATCACATTAAACAGCAGCTCTATAACTTTATGAAGAATTAAAATTTCAAATACATGCTAAACACCATGGTTTTCAACTAAACTTGTGAGAGAATACTGCTGGTCTTTCTAGAACCAGTGTGCTATCTTCGATGGAAATTTTCTCAGGACTGTAACTAAATTAAAAATTACTTAGAGAATATATTAACAAACAATACTAATAAAAAGGATTATTTCTTTTTAAATCCTTTTTTTTTTTTTATAAAAGCTTTGTGACAATATTTGTGACAGTACAGAATGTGCCAGTCTCAAGTAATAAAGCAATTCTGACAGTGTATGACAGGGAAGCTCACAGACAGACAAATCATGCAGCAAAGCAGATGTTATTCATACATTGCATGACCCTGGCTCCCATCCCACCCATACAACAGACCCAGAACAATTACATTGCAGCTTAGGGTGTTATAACGTCTTTGAAGGAGCATCTGGTTCAACTAATGTTTTCTCTACTCATTAATAAAAGGAACAAGCTGTAAAAACTCACAATAGAGCACACTGTCACAGCAACAAATAGTGACCATTGACTTCATATAGAGATGAAGCTGCCAGAAAATACCACATGCTTTGGCTTTTTATATATGGTCTGTTCCCCACAACGAGAATACTTTCTGGCAGAAAACACTAGATCTCTATGGAAATAGAATTACCAAATAGCTCTGCAAAATTCTATATATAACAGTTAAACAGTGGGGGTTTTTGTCCCCCCCCCCCCCCTTTTTTTTTATTTTAAATTTCCTTTTTTGTTTTAAATGGAAAAACCTTTTCATAGTCAATCCCAGATGAAAACTTATTGTAAAGTGTTTATTCTAATTTATCATACACACATACATGTACACTTACTGAAAGAGCCAAACTGTCCACCACAAATTTCTATAAATTGCTTGGTCCTGATAACCCTCAGTTCATTGTTCCCATCTGGAAAGCCTGTTCTTTTTAATAACCGATTCAATAAACTGTTGAAAAATGCTTTGTATAATATAGTATTGCCATAGATCTGATGTTTGTCTCTGTCATTACATATTGCATTCAATCAATTTACAAATGTTGCTGTGTTCCTTTTGTACTAGTTCTTATGGCATCCTGAACACAAATCCAGAGATCAATACCTTGTCTACTGAAAAAAAAATTGGACATAACAAATGAATAATTTTATTTATAATAAAAAGTCCTAGTCCCCAAATGGATTTTACTAATGTTCAAATTCATTTTTCATGTTTAATACTAGATATAATGCAAGTACATTGCAAAATGCAATGAGAAAGGCAGTGATAAAACAAAACAAAACAGCTCATATTTATTGAAGATGTGAACAAAGCCATGTAAATCTATGGCATACATCTAGGAAAACATCAATAAAATGGTAGGTCACTCACAAAGTATTTGTTGCCATATTAAAGACTAGAAAGTCCATGTTAAAGAGCAGACGGATTTTCTTTAAAAAGACGCTATCTTTCTGCTCTGTACTATGGAAGCAGCAAGTAAGAAGACAATTATAAGCTAATTCAGTTTATCTTGTGCCTTTTGTGTGACAGAAACAATGCATTTGCTGACTACAGACACATCTCTGCACTATTCCAGCTACCAAATAGCTACCTCCTCTAAAACAACAATGTAACTGTTCAAGGGAGCCACAAATGACGTCTTTCACAATCGTTCTTTGCGGAGCAGCAAGCCAACAGAACTTAGAGGAACAGGAACACTACTTTTCATAGAAAACAGTATTGGTACCTGTATGAGCATACAAACCCCAGAAAGCTTACAAAATAACTAGTTCATCTACCAAGCTAAGATGTGCACTGCATACAGCATTCCCACCTAGACTTTTGGCTCCATAACAGAGGCATTAGCAAAACAAAAGCATATAATTTCTGTACAATACAGAAAACTAACATAAAAACACATCCTCCCAAAACAATACCACATTCATCAAGACTGCCCTCAACACCATGTGCCTGACTGATCTGAAATAAGAAAAAGTAGAAGGGGCAGGGAAGCGCCATCTTCCCTTTGAGCTATATGCAAGAACAGAGCAGGTATGTACTCCTCACTAGGTCACAGCAGCTGAGTGACTTGATGTCTTCAGACAGACTGGTCAGACACCTCTGAGCCTTAATCATTTTCCTTTTAGGTGACAGCAAAGGGACTGGATGTCCTGAGGGGAACACGCACTAACCCTGCACACTGACCATGTGTATCTTTCCCTCTCCGTTTGGCTATGCCAAAAGAGGTGAATGATTTTGCTACTACTTTCAAATATGTGCTCATAATTCAGCTTACACAGCAGAGATTCCAGTTTAATGTCAGAAATCCGTTACTCAATACTAAGATTCAAGTTACTTCTTATTCAAGAATCTCCAACAATCACCCAAAGGAATCCTATTATGTGGTTCCTGAGCCCATGAACTAGCATGCACCCAATAGATGGAATTCTAATGCTCAGGTAAATGAGGAAGCTCTCTCCAGCAACAGGGAAACTCTTTCTTTTCCATGAATACTATGTTCTTGCTATTCCTGCTCTACTTCACTATTAGCATGGTTTGACTTTAAAGCATCAAGGTGAATTCACAGGATTGGCAGCTGAAAATAAACAAAACAAAACTCTGTACAGTGTGAACTGAACAAGCATGCTTTGGCATTGCTCAAATCACAAATACTGAACTGTATGAGATAATTTAGACTGAGTTTTTCCAGAGTACAGCTTTAATTTAAAACTATTACAGCAATTTCACAACTCCATTCCTACGTTCTGTTTCAAGACAGAATTTCAACCTTACTAGTTAATTAAAGCTACCACCTGAAGTGAGCTGGCTTTCAAACTGATTTCCTTTGTCTCTCTAATTCACACGTTAATATTTTATTTTCTATTGGGAAAAAAATAATAAAATAAACTAAAGGAATGTCACAAGTGTGCCAAAGACAAGACAGATAAAATTATTGCAATAAAACAAAGAATACACTTGTTACTGCCAGGTCTCAAGATGAATGCTCATTATACAGACATTTTAAAGGCTTACAACTGCAAATTGCTGCATTTTACATATTGTACTCTAGCCTTCGCATCAAGACCTATTTTTTTCCCCTCATTGTAATGAGAAAGCAAAAGGGTTGGGTTTTTACTACCTGAACATTTATTCAATGGAGGAACAAAGACTACATTATATATTACAACACATGAGTTATTAAAACAATGTGACACTATAAAATATGCTACAGTACTCATTATGGGATAACAAAGCTAAACCTGAGCAAATAAATACATCTGCCAAGCAGTCAGCAATAACTATACAACTAGAGTTTATAATCTTTAATTATTTAAGAAGGAAAGAAGCTTATAATAATTAAATTTTATAGGCTCCTTAAATTGTCATTACTAGGAGGCTCACAATAGTTTAAAACAAGTATCTTTCATTAGAAATAAATCTTCTTTATTTTTAACAACAGATGCAATTCTTCACTTAACTGATTAATTGGAAAAAAAAACATTGTTCTTAAAACTTCCACAGACAGTACAGATAACATTTTATTTACTATCTGCTCCAGACAATATATATGCCAACATACTGCTCAGGTGTTTACAGGCTCTGCATCTCAGTGACTGATGTGATGCTGTCTTTAGATAACTTTGCAAAAATTTTTCTGATGACAGATCTGTAAATTGCATCAATTTACATCAGATGCTTCAGAAAATTGAAGTTCCAAAGCACTGCTCATTTAATTCATTAAAATATATTGGTGAGGTAGTAACACCTTTAAAGTTTCTATAAAGTCTACGCATTTTTTCCATGCATTTATAAGCAAATGATCTGACTTCGGATACAAACAGACACCATTCAAAGTACGTGTAGAAGGAAGTTCTGTATTGAACAATTATAATAGACAGAAGTGACAGAAGAGAGGAAGGTTCTGTATTTCAGAAGGAAACACATTTATGGGTTAAAAAATATACTAAAGGTTACTAAATTTTAAGTTATACATTAAATTGTGAAAGAAACAACAAAACTACAGAACACAAGAAAGCTTTCAATAAATTACAGATTAATTACTTCCCCACCCGCACCGACCGCCACACGCCCCCACACCCACAGCCACACCCCCCCCCAAAC
>WUAM01000159.1:294157-321942 GCA_024336885.1 Actenoides hombroni
GGCGTCCACTGCGCCGCCTCCCCCCCCCCTCCCCCAAATAATTAAAAAAAAAATAAAAATTAAAAAAAAAAAAATCAAACATCCAGGTCTTCATGGACCAAGGAGGACACAAACACCTAAATGGAAGTCAACAGCTCTGTAGCAACACTGTAATGCAATCACAACATTGACAAGTTAATCAACAAATGCAGAATCAAGGTAGATATCAAAAGTAGTATACCATCCAAAATACATGTAGAGGGCATAAATATTTTTAAATGATGTAGAAATAGTTGTCAAATTCATTTCTAGAGCAAGCATTTTGGAATACAAATTCGGGCAAGTTGGTTGTTTCTTGTAATTCAGGTAAAGAGTGTGAAGGTATATACAATAAATGAAAAGATTTGTAGAAGCAAAAAACAGCATAACACATTAAAGAAAAATGAGGGCTTTGAAGAGTCATGAAAGCACTCAAAATGCTCTACATTCTTTAACTGTCCATATATATATAATGTATTTACTAGAAGATGACTCATACAGCATTTAACCATACTGAGAAAATAACTGGCTGTGGCAGCTTGCAGTCTACCTCTGTGCTCAGGTAAGAGCTCAACTTTTCCATATACTAGTACTTGTTTCCAAATATCACAATGCATTTTTCTTTGCTATTTTCACACCCTAGCTATACCTACAACTTTACTTTTTTTCAAAAAACTTCAATGATGACTAATATGAAATAAATTCCTGTCTTGCATTATACCGGAGTTGGCTCACATTCATTTTATGCCAGGATACATAAGCATCACTAACACATCACATTATTACAGAATATACCTTTCAAACAGAATCCCAATCCCACAATTTGATCTAGGGCTTCACAATCTTCTCTGCTAGACATGTACCCACTTTTCATCATACTAGCAGTGATGATCCAAGATTATGATTCCTCCTTCCATCATCATCCAAGAAGATGATATGAATCCAAAGAAAAGCCTGATAACTAAGAACTTTTCAAAATTCATGTACTGTATCAGTGATTTTAAGGTATATGTTTTATGAAATGGGATACAATCAACAGGCTGGCTTCCTCAGTGACTTCCACTGAAAGTGCAAAATATGCACAAGCACATATATGCAATTAAATAATGTTCACAAATCTTTCCTTAGTGTTAATCTCACAGAAAGAAACAACAACAAAACAAAAACCAACAAAAACCAAACAAAAAACCCCAAACAAAAACACACGCACACAGCAACAACAAACCAGCAACAACAAAACCAAACCCAAACACATAGCAATTATCCTGATCAGGACTGGGTTTGGTTTTGCCTCTGCAAGTCATTCTGATGAATGAGACCTTTAGTGTTGTAATAACTATAGTGAGTAATGGAACAACCAAGGGCTTTTATTAAAAAGGAACACTGAATAATATATTACCAACAATAAGATCAAGGAAGAACACATTATTATCAGGGAAAAAAATATTAATATCAATCATGCCTTTTTTTAAGGCAGAAAAGTAAAAGGCAAAAAAAGGAAAAATATAAGAAAATTCTGCACAGTATGTGGTAAATAGCGGAAATTATACTGTGAAAATCCTTTTTTTCTAGGGTGGCTACACAGGGCTACATTACATACTAGAGGAACAACAAAAGATTGTGACAATCCGGAGATATATGAGGGCAAGAAAAACTCTACCCTGGTAAAGGGACAGATGGAGGAAGAAGGTCACTACAGAGACTTACACCACACTGCACATTGAAACACTTGAGCTTAAGCTAATTTCTTTTGGGGCTACAAACTAAGAGAGCAGACATGATGAAACAGCTAGGAATGTTGTTTTTCTATACCCATCAGTGGAAAAAGGTGACTTTAAAAATGTGGAGAGAAGAAAAAGCTGTCGTGTTTTAGCATTCTTATTTCCTACTTCTATAGCACTACATAAAGTTACTTTATAGGCTTTAGAAATACACAAGATGACTAAGCCTTCCCCTGAAGTGGCTTACTATTTCCTTTCAGTAAATGCAATTTGGACATCTATAGAATTGGACAGAAGAAATGGGGCAAATAGAGCTGCTGAAGAAAAGCTACAAGAAGTGAAAAGACTCAAAAGAGTAGAAGCCTATGAGAAGAAGAGAGAAATGACTCTTCCCAAAATTCTTTGATGGTATAAACCAAAGCACAATCAGAAAGAGAGGGAGCACAGAGTGTGCTATGGAAAAAGGATTACCCATACAACTCCAGGCCAGCACAAGACCAGATAAAAATGCACCATGAGAAAGAGATGCAAGAGATGTTCCATGGTGAGTTTCCAGACACGGTCCAGAATTTATTAACTTGTGTCACTGAGAAACCAGTTGCATCACTTCAAAAACCCTTATTGATTCAGTATACACTTTGATAGATTGATTTTCTGTATTTTGTTCTATTGTCCTTTAAACTTTTTGATACTTAGCACCAAAGAACCTGAAAGATGCGGAGTTTCACCTTCAGAAGAAACTACTTTAGTTAAAGGACTACGGAGTTAAATCCAGCCTTACTAAAAACAAAATTATCACAAGAATGAACGATGCAGTTAGAACTTCTGAAAACTCACAAAAAAGAAAAAAGCCACACATACAGTGACTCCTGACCATACTTTTTGCCCATGTAAAGAAAAATAAGACACGAACAGTAAGAACAAGTCTGAGATTACTGTTATTGTACTTAATTTCATTCTGAATGCAATGTATTTATATTAGACCATGGATTTGCCTCTGCAATACTACCAATTTGTTATACTTGGAGCAATTCCTGTGATACCTAAGTGTCTCCACAAGCATTTTATCTTGCTGAATTAATAAATGTAACACAAACATATAGAGGAAAATGCAGACATTGTTATTTACCTAATAGTTCCTCAAGCACGTAGATGAAAAGTGTCATTTAATGAAAATGTATTGTCAGATTTACATTTATATATAGCTAATAATACCAGATAGTGGTTTTTTTTACATTTATGTACAGTGTATTTACATCTATTGCTAGGTGTTGGAATCTTTAAGACATCCCATTATCTTCCATTTTACTACTACATATGCATGTGGTTTCCAAAATAAAGACATTTAAACCAGGTTGTTTCGTGGGCCCTGCAATTAATGAAGTCTCATTTCAAACAATTTATATCCCAATCTTTCCCATGTGCCCCGAAGAATGAGAACCCTCCCCCATGGCCCTTAATGCATCCCAGCTAGGTGAGTCACAGCAGTGCTGTGAGTTCACTGGGGCTTCTGCATCTGATGAGTTGCCAAGACAGAGGTGCTCGCTGGATGCTGCCAAGCAACATGTGTAACAGTTGGGAGGAAAAAGATGCTCTTGTCATGATAAGTAGGTCAAGGCTACCATCCAAAAATGGACTGTTACAAACTGTACGGTCTTATATAACCACAACAGCACAAATACTTATCTAATTATACACTACACAATTAAAAGATGAAGTGCTGTTCTAATGGTGAAATTTGTTAGATTATTAAGAAAAAAATTATGTAATAGTCACTGGCAAAATCAAAGTGTGTATGACTTTTCCTATTTTTGGTTCATTTAAACTGATAGGACTGCAAACTGTATGCAAGCAATGGTGGAAAGAAAATACAGAAAATAACTAAAATGCACAAAATGGTTTGCAAATCTTTCAGAAAATACAGACTGCACACTTCAATTAACTATTTGAAGAAAGCTGATCATGAGTAAAGGAATAGGTCTCTGAAAAAGAGGTTGTACAGTTTTCTAAGTTTCCCTCTGTGCACATATTTTGTCTCTGATTTTCCACAAATTCTCTTTGAATACTTGACCACATGCTTAGAAAACGACAACTAACTTTCCTGCTTTCTGGCCACTTTCCCTGTCTTTGTCAAAGATACCTATGGCAGCTATCAGAGCTTTCTGCATTTTTGTACAGCACTCTGAGGTACTTCATCAACAAGGTAATGTTTAAGAAGAGATGCATTACAAGTCATCTGAAAGAATAAGTGAATTTTGGAAAGGGAAACAAGCTCTCTCTCATGGTCAAACCAGCAGTAAAGCATGCTGGAAACTTACTTATAATTCACTGGGGTTAGTTAGATAATTCTAAATATGACAACTTAACTAAATTTATGCAAAAATAGGCCAGTCTTATGTGATTATTTTTCAAGAGATGTTGCATATCCGGTAGTAGAAAAAAACAACCCTACTAGGGTTATATCAAAATACATCTATTTACTGAATATGACTCCTTTTCATAAGATATTTTCTGCTGAGAAAATGTAGCTTGCAGTTCCTCTTATCTAATACACATATGCATTAGATTTATTCCAATAAGATACTAACTCCTAATAGGTTTAGATTTTAGCAATAAGACCTGACTATTCTGCCTCTCCTTCCAACCAAGAGAGTCAAATTTCCTTGTCTAAAGCCAACACTAGGTTTGTCAGAGCCTTTACTGGAGTGACAGACGCTTATGAACAAAAGGGTCAATGCAGCGTTTGTCTGTTCCAGTCTAAACTTTGGAACATAGCCATGGACACAATCACACTGGGGATAATTTGGTTTTCATGTTTTTTACAAAACATCATGACATCAAGAGATCACTCTGAGTGAATCCATCTCCCCATATTCAACTGTCTGGACTTCGGAGAACAGGCTATAATGTGCTAACTTGACAATGGCAGTGAAACTTAGGCTGTCCAATTGGAGTAACAGAGGATAATAACTTCTGTGCAACATCGTAACGCTTCAGTAAGCCTTATCTAGAGTAGGGTAATGACTACTACGCTACCTGCTGAAATAGCCATCATTGTTGCATGCATCTCTCAAGCACATTTTCTATTTAAAGATGTTCGCCTTAAATTGCTTTCTTTATGAGTGTTTCTCCACTGTAGACATGAGCTCTTAGCAAATACACTAACATGTATCATATAGTTTTCTAGCTTCAGTGGCTCACTTTCAGAGTCAGGACTTAACTCCAACATTTTCTCCTTTGATTAATTTACACAAGCAAGAAAAGTCAAAGGTAATCTTGTCAATATTCTTAAATATAGATGTAACAAGGTATTTTTTCCACTGTAATACTTGAGGCAGAAATACAGTAAAGTCAAAACCAAAGGGAAAGATAATGACTCAGACCTGCATTTTTGATGTACTGTCCTGCATCTTCTTTGGTAAAAGATTAAAGTATGCTTTAAATGTTTCTTTAAACATAGGAACATTTAACTATATATGCAGAATGTTCTCTAGATTGCTTTTTACTTCATGGTTGCCAAGTATCCTGAAAAATACACATTTTAATCTCTAACTACCCAAAGGTTGATTATTTTTTTTTTCCTTTTAGACAATAGACTATATGTTGGGCTTTTTACATAGTCTTACCATATAGAGTTGTATGAGTCACATAATCAAGCCATAAACTAAGTAAATAATTTTGTATGGTTTTGCTACATATATGGCTTCTTTCTCAACTCTGCACTTCAGGCATCAACAGAAAAAAAAGTTTTAGTGCTAGTGCTTTTAACTTTCCAAGATTAAAAAAACCCACATCTATGGTCACATAGGGAAATGGAATGAGATAGTATTGTGCTTTCATTTGTTAGTAAACCTGATAGCATTTTAAACAAGAACTGGGTGCCAGGTGAGTGTTCTGCAACTAATTCTGGAACAAATTTCTGTATAATCTACTGAAAGTGCTTTAGAGTTCTTTGCCAGAAAGTTTTTATTAATGAGTAATTAGAAACCTATAGACAAGATTAAATCTTAATCTACAATTCACAGGATGAATGTTTAAGATGAAATATGGCAAACTGGCACAGAACTCAATTGGAGATCCCTCTGTAAGTTCAAGAATTTGACAGGCATTTGTCAAAGATGAAGCTCTGATTTATTTGTGAATTCCTCTAACTGAACCAGTTTCCACTGGACAGATAACTCATAGAACAGACTGCCAACTCAGTTCCACAGCACTCCACTTAAAGCCATGACTGCTTGAGTACCAGAAACAAACATTTTACAGAAGGTGGGCTGAAGGTTAGTTCTAATGAAAACTTTGGACTATCATTGCAACTCTGAAATAATGGATATAATTTGCCTGGTCTTTATTATTTAAAAGGTCATTTGCATGATACATATGTACTACACAAGCTATCCAGCAGGTAATTATACTTACTCAAGCGAAGTTCTCACTAAGTTTTCCTTCCATCGCAAGCAGTTTTTCTGCAAGTAATGCCAAAGCAGCACCATAAAGCTATGGGAATAGCTGGTACTAAGCAGCCTATAAATGGCTACATCTGTAAACAAAAGTGACTTTGACTCAAACTACTGAAAAATTAATTTTCTCTTGTTGTTATGAGAGATGTATTGGCTTATGCAAGTACACATCATAGCCAGAACAAAACCTCCCAGCTTCCTACACTTAGTCTTCCAGTTCTGAGAAACCTATGCACTTGGCACAATATGAGGCTTGGAGTCTAATAACAAGCTAAATGTAGGCTAACACTAAAAAAGGTGTTTGAAGAAACTGCTTCTGTAAATAGATAGGCAATTACAACCTATGTAGCCACTGTTCTGATAGGCAGAGCCACACTGAACACAAGAAATTTTTCACTTCTCTAATTACTGTCAGATAAAAATTTCAAAGAGCTTTAGAAAAATATATAGAAATATCCATTTCATGGATAAGAAAACAAAGAATAGACAGATGTGGAAGAGCACAAATTGTCAGAAAAGGATACGGTAAAATCTTCCTTGGTCAATCTAATAAAAATTAAATTCTCCAAAATTAACAAAGAAATTTTAACATCATTGTATTTAGCCTTGGTTCAAATACATGTTGATGGTTTGAAATGACTAAGGTGGTATCTTGAACGATCTGTGCTATTGTACTAGCAGCCAGCAAGCCTAAAAGCGGAACCAGCATAAAATAAACTGCCAACAAAGAAATTAAAAGTAATCAGGTACATGTAAATGTACTTGCTTTACAAAACATTGACATAATATATAAAAATCATCAATTAAAGTTTTCCTAAACAGAGAATTACTATTTTGCTGGGCTCACTCACAAGTTTTCTGATATTCTAAATATCTTCATAGAGGAGAGAAATCTGAATATACTATGAAAATAAATGACAGTACATTGTAAAGATCCTCTTAGTATTTATTATAGGAGAGATACTACTACCTTTTAAGCAATATGTTTTCTCAACTAATATTCATTCCCCAAATAAACTGGATCACAAATTTCAGTATTCCTAAACAATTCCTCTTCATTGCAAAATCAAGCCACCAAATTGGCAAGGATGACCATTTAGATGGCTTGAGTAATCTCAATCTATGTGCAAGCATTAAGAAATACTCTTCAATAATAAATTCATGTATTAGTTTTTAAGAGAACCCACTGTCTCTTCTCTGCAGGTGATTCACTGAAGTTTTTCCTCTTTCAGAGGAAGTTCATAGTTCCCGTGTGATACTACACAAAGTATCATATACAAAACCTTGGCAATCAGCAGTGCCATGTAATTTAAAAAGTAGTGAGTGCTGTTTTCTGAACACAGCAAGTACTACATGATCTGAAGGGCTCTAAAAATCCAATCTTATGTCTTAAAATGTGCATCCAAATTTGGTGAATTTTTCTGACCTTAATCTCTGTCAGTTCCCCATCTGTAAAACAGAGATAATACCGCATCCCTCGGTGGGGTTTTGTGGAGATAAATTTAATTTAAAACCTGTGAAGCACTTGGATACAGTAGTGATGAGCAGAGCAGAAAAGCATATGAGGAAATTAATAATTCTGACTTCTGAGCAGGGTCTGAATGATGTGCTATAAATAAGGCTTAGGGCCACATATCAAACACTGAGGATAAAAAGGCATCTTGAATAGCTGCTCATTAATTGAGCACTGTCTATCTTGTGTACTGAGTAAGGAAGAAGTCTTCTGGAAAAGTATTATATGTTCTTATAGTTAAAGACTTCTTAATGCATATGCATAAGAGAAGCAGAATTTAGGTTGCAATACCAGCCTTTCCTTAACATTAACACCCTCTTCTCTTAACTGCTAGCTTTTGCATTCCTAATAACATTCTCTCCATGCAGTTTGAGTGTGTAACATTCATATACAAAGGGTGAATTATGATCTCATTGTGAATCTCTGACTGCCATGCACAAGCGGTAATGAACAAAGCTTGGTTAAAAGAAAAATCTATTACAAAAATAAAATAGTAAGCTCGCCTAGGCTTGGTAAATTCAGCAGGGCTTCTCCTGAATTTCCTCTTCAATTGCTTGAAATGGTCCAAGTGCTACTTCTGTTGACACTTACTATGTATACCATAGGAAACTTGGGAAGCAAAATACATCAGGGGACTATGCTTTCAATTTTTATCAAAAGCATTCAATTTTAATTCTCCGCAATAACAACAACTGACATGTTCCCTTTGCTAGTTCCTGTGAAAATAAATCAGGCAGAAACAAAGCTAGAAGTGCACATAGGAATCAAGAAGAAATAGCATCTCCCCAGTATGATCTCCAGTGCCTTCTTCCTCTTCCACCTTGCAGGAGCAGGTGATGGTTGTTCTTGTGAGGGTTTATGTGCAAGTCCTTTTCCAGAGAAAACCACCTTCTCCAGACTGCAAAGACTTGCTCTCAAGGCAACAGCCCTCTGACAGCACAGCTCTTACAGAAAGAGCCCTAAACAAACAGTCCTTCCATCTGACCCAAGACTGGTAGAAAGCTGGACAGTTTCCAGTCCTGATTTAATTTAGATGACAAGCAAGTTGCTCATTAAAAACCAGAAGAGTACATCTATCAACAGGAGATCAGAACCAGATCCTTCAAGTTTCACCTCAAGGAGTTTCCTAGAACACAAGTAGTAAACCAGCATTATGTATTCAAGTTAAAATGACTTTTTAAAAAATATTAAATGATTTAGAAGTAAACATATATTTACTGATCATTTGAAAAAATACAGTAATTTCCCAGAGACTAATTGTACAAAACCTTAAGAAAATTACATTCTAACTAATTTTATATGTGTAAAATTATCAATGGTCTTAAATATCACCAAGATCAGTGAAATCCATTATATTCCAGTTAAAATATCTGTCTTCAGAGAGTACTTAGAAGACATTTTTCATTCAAATTGACATTACTCACCATACTTTATCAACAGACCTTACATATTTATAACAATTTTTATAGTAATTGGAAGCCAGAAGATGTTGTACCTAGAATATTCCATCTTCTCAAAAGGGCAACAGAAAGCCAACATGTTTTAAATATTTAATGAGGACTAAAATCAAATTTACATAGTGATATGCCACATTTTCAGCTAGTGATGAAGACAAACATCTCTGCACATTATCAGTAGTTGAAAGGGTAGTCATTTCTACTTCACTTTGCTTACAGAATGTCTCTAGAGATTTTCACACTACTGTGCATTATTTCAAATGCTTCTTTTAGTTTTTTATTTAACTAGTTCACAGTTGATATAAGTTGGGACATTACAGTTTCAACAGTAAAATATTTGGCACTTGATTGAAGTTTGAGATATGCCCTAAAATAATTGTATTTGCCTTCAGCAAATATTTTATTTGAGTTTTGAACAAAACTGCTGATGGAAGCTAATGAAAATTACTCCAGCTCAAAATGCACTGACAGATGTGCTCTCTAACTAGGGATTTCCTTGGAAATTTTCTAATTTTCTTTCACTAATTTAAAAAAGGTTTATTTAAAATCTATTAGAATGTGCTGAAGCACAGGGTAATGTAATATCTGGTCATGTAAAGAAAGCTAAAATGTTGCTGAGAAACCTAAGCTCTGCCATCTGGAAATGGCAAACAGAGATCAGAAGTGCTAATGACCTAAAATGACCTAACACTTTCTACTAAAAAAACCAACCAAACAAAAGAACCCAAAACAAAACAAAAGAAACAAAAAACCACAAAACCACACTCAGAAAAAAAAAAAAGCCAAAACAAAGCAAACAAAAAAACCCACAAAAAAAACCCACAAAAGTGTAAAACCTACAATTTATTTACCTTTTAACCTATAATTATATTAAATTAAGAATTTATAAAATGGACATCATAGGTGATCATCTCCAAGGAAAGATTTTCTTTCTCTTTCAGAGAGGTTGTGGAGTCTCCTCCTCTGGAGATTTTCAAGACCTGTCTGAATGCATTTCTGCATGATCTACTCTAGTTTTGTCCTGCTCTGGCAGGGGGGTTGGACTCAATGATCCTTGGAAGTCCCTTCCAACCCCTAACATTTTCTGAATCTGTGATTTACTCAAATGCAGCTACTCAATTTGTGCCTGTGCCCTGAACATTTGCACTATTAAAGCAGGCATGTACACTTTCAGGAATCTTCACATTACTCTACAGAATTAGCAAATTGGGATGAGCAATCTTGGATTAAAGAGTCACACAATCTCAGAAGTCCCTGAATCAATTGGATTTCTTGAAATGTGATTTCAAACTCAAAAGCTGTCTAGGGACCAGACCCATTTCCCCATGGTGAATGCTTGTAGTTCTGTGCATTGAGACAAACAGAATACCATGACCCCATTTTGAAAGAGATGTACCTTCTGAAAGGCACAATGAGGAAACCATGCTTGTGCTTACCCTACTCAAATGGATAGTGAGGTTATTTACTAGGCAGGGTATTTTTTTTCCACAACTTCTAGATGTCCATAGAGAAAAGCTGGCTAAATTTGCAAAACTGTTTTCTATTTAAAGAAGAAATATATGAGTAATATTTGGAGCACCGTACTTCATGGGAGAATTCTCAAGACAAAATAAGCCATATTATTCCCAAGTAATTTATTTTACTAACACTTGGTGTACATGTGTGCCCACTCAACAACATGAGAAAAAAAAAAAGGCAGATCTATTGCAAAATTTTGTCATTATTTCTATGTTGGAGAAAACCTCAGTAAAGCATGTTTCTCCAGCTAGTTACAATTCCCTTTACCTTCCCCACTCACTGGCATTTCCTAGCCCTGCTGAACACAAACATACACAGTCAAACATGTGTTGGGTATGTAGGAAACAAGGCAAGGCACCAGGAGCCTGAGCTATTATTTCCTCAAGCTTAGAATGTAGAATTTACCCACCCTAGTGCAGGATGTTCAGGGAAAAGACAGAAGAGAGCGCAATGATAGATGAATCTGGACTGAACAATCCTTTATTCTGCAAATAGATCTTGCTAATACAGTAGCATATGAATGATCAGCTCTTCCACAGAGGCAATCCTGTCCCCCCAACAAACGAAGGTATGAAATTTGACATGGCAAGTATTGATTTCCCCAGAGAAATTTATTTTCCAAACACAAGTAAAGTATTATCTCAAATCAGCAATCAACCCTCAGGAGCATTCTGCATTTAAAGATATTTACAACTATTATACTGCAGTGCATATCATATATAAATAACCACCTAAGCGCAATATGTATTTACATACAATTCTTGAATGCCTTAAATGTGTTGCCATACTTAATTACTTCTGAATCAACACTATTTTAAATCAAATTTTCAGTTCATTTTGGTTTAATTTACTAAGGCACAACCCAAAGCCTTTTCACTGGAAGGAAAAATTCCTATCACACTAGAATTGACTTAAGATATGTTCTCAGAAATCCTACTTATCACATCAATATTGTAGATCTAGTCTTCTCTGATATCATTTAGTGCCACTTCACTTAAACTAGGCAAATTGTCAATTTATTTTAGTATTTGAAAGAATTTATAGTCTATTTCATCAGTCAAAGGTATGGATCTCCAAGACAAGACTAGTATTTGACCCAGTTTTAACTGATGTTAATCAAGTTTTCCAAACTTGAAGAGGAAAATTATAAATGGATTATATGTGGATATATAAATGGATACACCTATTCCATTCAATAACACATACTCAAGATTCATCCTGTTCTTTCAACATGAGTATATCGAAACAATAATAAGAAACATGGAAACTGGAAAATTTAATTCTTAAGTGGTACATACAGCTCTCTGACATTCCTCTGATGAATAATGATGATCTACAACTAATTCTCTTTCTAATTTATTCCATTAACTCATTTTCTATTTGCACAATTTATTTGCCTATTCAGGGCAAAGAGTGATTTCTGCAATCAAAAGTAACTCTAAGATGATACTAGTTAATTTTCTGTGTCATCCGATTAACTTTTAGCAGTATATATAATCTTTTACTGTTACAGGTAGCACGTGTTACATTAGTTTTACAGCAGAAAAATGCTCACATACAAGAGGAGTAAGACCAAATCAAAGCAGAAGTGACAGTTGGAAAAAATAAAAATGCTCTAACTCTAACCTTATCCTCAAATGTCTTTTTGCACCAAGATGACCCAGGAACAGTTTCTTTTCAGGTAATTATTGAAGTGAGAAGAATCATACTATAAACATGCTTATCAAACTTACAAACTCACAATCTATGCATAGTATTGTTTCAGTATTCAATCTCTGTTAACTTCTATCTCAAAATCTCTATTCCAAATCAGAGCACTTGGAATACTTTATCTAAAAGACATGTATTCTCAAAAGTGATAAATACATTTCTAGATCTATTTATATTGTCAAATATACTCAGGACAAACTATTTCCCTTATTCTATATACCTCCAAATCGAACTCCATTCTCTATCAAAAGCAAATGTATACTTTATAGCAGAAAGAATCTAGACTATACCAGACTAATTTCCTTATTCAATAAAATCTGCTTTTTTTCTATTAAATAGACACAATATTTTCTCTAAGGACTGGAAGGTCTGTTCAACATGACAAATGTTATAGTAGAAATATTCTTACGATTGTTTCTAAACTATGAGCAGGAAAATGAACCCTTCACCATCCACACCAGCTCCCCTGAACACTCTATGAAATAATCCATGGGATACTATGAACTTGCAGCACGTGGCAATACCAACATCTCAAACATAACCCAGCTTTTAACTTTTAAACAACCAGTAAACTAAGCAATTACAGAAAGCCAAGTAATAAAAAAATAGGGAAAAAAAGTTAATTCTTCATTATAAAAGCCCATTGAAAACAAGTGATTTGGGTTGTACAAAGCCAGGCATTGACTGTTGCAAGAACATGTTGCAAGCTTGCAGAAAGTCATAGCTCAAACAGAAATTAGGTCAGATGGATTTTAAAAAATAAACTGGTTTAGATGAGTAGTGAAAGATACATAATGAATGGAAGAATGTAAAGCCATTCCCAGCCATAGATATAAGTCAAGATAAAAAAAAAATTGCCTAATTCATCAAGGGGAAAAAAAAGAAAAAAGTAGAAAAATGAATGACCAGCAGAGTTGAGGACATTTAGAAGATTAAAAATATTCCATTAAGAACACAGAATTTGTAAGTGTGTTGTATATCTGCACTGTTTCTGGGAGCAGTATTAATAGGAATAATAATACAGATAACCCCAGAAGTATTCACTAAGTAATAGTCCTCAAGAAAAATCATCTGATGCTTTTGCAAGGTGAGGTGCTTTCTACAACAACTGGGGAGACAAAATTAAGCAACAGGTGCTGAAATTAAATGGATCTGGATAACTTGCATCTCAAAATTTTGAGACAGCTAGCCAAGCAGCCTCAAGAGCATCAGAAAAAGATTACATTGCCAAGCTTTGAAAAAGAAGGAAGTAAGCAAAACAAAATCCACAAATAGGGCAAGTCAGGCAATTATATTCTTGTTAGACTGAAATCAGCTAATGGCAAAATGTTAGAATGGTTATTGTACAGCTTTACTAATAAGCAACTAAAATAAAGTAAAACTATTGCCATTCAAGATGGACTTAAGGGAAATAAAATTAGTTGTACAGAATCTTGCTTTTTAAAAATACAAATAAACAAACCAAAACAAATGAAAAAAAAAAAACCAAAACCAAAATAACCCCAAACACAACTGTGTTTGAAAGTTTGACTGTTAAAAAAAAGGGTGTATCTTCAAAATGATTTGCGTATTTACAGAAAATGACTTAGCAGCCCATGACATTTTCATTAAGAAACTGGAATTACATAAATTAACACAAAATACACAAAGTATATTAAAAAACCCAAAACCAATAGACATTAATAGACATCAATAAAAACCTGTAAGAAAGAATCATCTGGTTTTAGCTTAACACTACAGAATTTGGCACTTAACCTCATGCTAAAAACTTTACTGGTATTTAAAAGGAAATTTAAATCATTATAGAAAAGGCTTGAGCATAATAGGCTGGAGAATGCTCCAAAATAAAATAGGACACCAATGCTAAGAAAGAAAGTGGGTTGACTGGGAAAGCTGAGCAAAGAAGAGTACAGGCTGTGCTACACATCAAGTTTAACAAAAAGCATGTTTAAGTATCAAGAAACTACACTGAGAATCAGCAGTTTAGTAGAGACCTAGAGTCACCACAATTCATCTCACAGATCTTGCAGAAAAGGTTTAGCATCATCACTGGACAAGCACACAAACTGATATTAAACTACTTTCTGTATTTGGCACTGGTACAGACACAGATGGAATAGGGCCTCATTCAAAGATTTCTTTTTTTTTTATTCAGGTGGATATATTAAAGAATACTTAAGTGAGACAAAGACAACAAATCAATTTGAAAACGTACTCTGCTACTTTGCAAAAGGATACAGAACTCTATCTATCTCACTTATTCAACACAAGTTTGAGGAATGCCTTTTGGGTACAAAAGCAGCTACAAGCCACATAGATCTTCACAATATAGAAACACAAAGGTATAAAAGCTTCTGTTGATGGAAAATAGTAACTATTAAAAAAAGATCAGATTAGAAATCAAGTGTGTGTTTTGTTCAATGTTTTTCTCTTAATCTTAATTTATTATTTGAATAAATTACCAAGAACTGCAATTTTCTATTGAGAGTAATTTTTAACAAATGCACACAGTATATTTTTCTGAAAGATCTAATTCAATTATTAATTAGTCCGAGGAAGTTGTATGGCTTTGTCCAGTGACTGTGAAAGCCAAACTAAGGTGACCACAATGGTCACTTCTAAACTAGGAAAGCATTCCTTTAAGCAATCTTACTGCTGTACACAGCAGGTTCACCAGTATTTTGATGCTTTTAGTGTCATGATAATGATTATTGAGCAGACAGGTGTGGTAAGGGACTGAGTAAATGAGGTAATCTGTAATTAAAAATAAATGCAATTTTAATTTCTGTTACGCCTTTGATTTTGTTATGAATGCTAGTTCACTACTTTCATAATAACCCACATTAATCAGCATTATCTTTGCACCTTTTTAAAAATTTGGTATGCAGCCTCTTTTCTTAGTGCCAAAAAAGTGCCACCATAAGGAGAATAACAGTGATTTGCAATTTACTTTAAAAATATAAGTTACAGAGTTTAGGATGACTGTTGAAAGTCTGGTCATCACTAATCATACATATGTCTTTATTTGCAAACAGGTATAAACTAAATTTCAAAAGCCTATTACATTGTAAACAATGCTTAAAACTAAATACAATATTTTAGTTTGTAAATAAGTAAACAAACATTTGGCTTTTTCTCTCTTTAGTCTCTTCTTCCAAAATTATTTAGTTTGAACTGAGTGAAGCTTATTCAAGAGAAAACAAACCAGGCAGATGGTTAAATGTTTGTATTGTTTGGAATTCCATCAATTTACCAGCTATGAAATTACCACTAGGTACAATTGCTCATCATCAGTACCAGAAAAATTAATTAATCCTTGGAGAGTTGTATAAACCAGCACATGAAGCAGTGGTCTTTCATCTCCAGTGGTCTTTTTCAAGATTAGATTCCCAATGTAATTCATATAACATAGTTATAAATTTTCATAGAGATTCATCTGCTGCTTTCACCACCATATGTCACAGTTTTTCCCAAAGCGGAAGAAGGTATTTTTTTGGGGGTTGGGAGATTGGTTAAGAAAGGCATTTAAGAACTTTTTTTTTTTTTAAAAAAAAAAAAAAAGGGGGGGGGGGAAGAAAAGCTATTCCCATTCCAGACAGCACTCAAACATGTGTTGAAGCTTCTGATGAATTTCAGCGCCATCAAAAATAGAAGCACTGGTCTAAACAGAAAACCTTTGCAAATTTTAGGGAACGACATGCCAAGTCAGAACCAACAGAGAACTTCAGTGCTTTTGGGATCTTTAATACAGATCAAAGCATGCTCACTTATATTCTATTACAGCAATGGCTGTATGGTTCTAGGAAAAAAGAAAAACAATAAAAGCGTGGTTTTGCCAACTTCTGAAATGCACATCCTCCTCATCCTGAAAGGCTGGTATAAGGCTTATCAAAAGTCTAATACGGATATCGAGGAATGTCACGAGAAAGTTACTCTCAAAAAAGCCATTATGCAGGAGTGTGCTAGCAGACATTAACCACATGCTGCCTCTGGTTAGGATGAGACATGGATGCAATTCTCACAGACCTGTGTAAGCCACTGCATTCCAAAATAAGTATATAAGTATAAAAGGAAAAATCAAATTTTATGTAAGAAAACAAGCCTATGTGCAGAGCCCAGTTACATTTCATCCAGTTGGAACTCCTGCAACAAGAAAGGCAATGTTTAAACAGAGGCTATTACCTCCAAATAATCCAACTTTCTTGACAAACTATAAAACTCAGTTTACTGGTTATTTACATGGGAATAATTTCTTTGATTCTGAAATATAGCTATCTTTGGAATAAGATACAGCAGTTACACCACCAATCCAGAAAACTGTCAGTATCTTCAGCTAGCAATAACATATAAGCTCATGGGCTTCAGATCCCTTACAGGGGAATCAAAAGCACCATTAATAAACCTCTTGCAAGAAACCAGCACGTAGTAAAAAACCAGTAGAATGCTATCTACACATTTCTAGTCACCTACTGCCTTATGTTTTTGAGGGAAAATTAAACATTGCTCTGGTCCAGAGAGCCATCTCTAACAGAACACTATGTGGATCCTGCTTTCCTTATGCTCCTTTCATTACAATGTGGAGACAAAGTCCTAAGATCCCAGACAAATCAGGAATGCTAGGCAGCAGCTTCAGCATGAACACTGGGAAGAAAAAAACCCAAATAATTGCCATCTAATTCCACAGGCTTAAGAGATGGGTTCATAAACAGAGGCCCAAGAGTGAAAGATGATTTGGCCAATATCAAATACTACTTCAGTGAAAAGTAACAGTGAGGCAGGTCTCCTGAGAGACAGAAAAACAGCTTCCCACATTTAGCAGGTGAAATAGCAAAGACTAGTGACTCCTAACATACACACAAAAACCCCACACTCCTTTAGAATTTAAAATAGAACTCTATTAGCCTTCCACTCTAATGATTCCAGAGTTTTGAAAGGACCCTATTTAAAATGTGTCACTTTGCCTGAAGAGAAGCATTATAATGATTACATTGTTGTATATATACCTCTGCTCCGGGCACATCTTCATTTGTTTTTAAAAACAGAAGTTTCTTAAAATGCAGCTTACTTTTTCCTACAGGATAGAGTATAAAAAGAACTATCTTAGCAGGAGACCCTGTACTCTTCAGGGATTGAAAAGCAAAGAAAAGAACAACCCAGAATCCTATCAGCCTTAGAGTAAGTATTCTGGCCTCCTGGAAACAGGTACAGAGACAAGAGCAAACAGATTAACAGCCCTTTAGGCAAGACTTAAATCTTGATCTTACCTATCAAAAGGCAAGAACAAAAATCAGTAAGGAAAGCTAAAAAGTGAGCTGTATTTAATTTATATTTCTGCATTACTAAAAATTTGATAAGTACAATGTTCCTTTAGGGAAAGGATAAGTTTCTAATTATTCACATTTTTAAATTTAAGCATATCAGACCTGGGCTCTGCATCCAGAACTACATTTGAGGCTAATCCTCGAATGCATCCATTCCCAGTTCGTGGTATCATCTATATATCTTTCAGTCCATGATTACATGTTAGTCTAAATCATGTGTGAATTAATTCTCTATAAGAAAGGAAATAATTATAAAAATACTTATAAATAATATTGCTTTTTCTGTATTTCAAAGTTTGAGAAAAATCAGGGAAATTAATGTTCAGTATATTCATTCCAATAGGTGAGGAATGCAGATCAATTACAGCAGGACTTAAAATACATGGCTTCTTAAATTATTTTTTAAAATTATTTTTTAAAATATAATTCTGTGGGTAGAGGAATGACATACACTCAGATGCATGCACTTCTTGGATTTCTTATATCTGATCCAACCAAAAGTCATAGCAAATACTCTCTGGGGGCTGGCAAGAGTTGATACTAAAGATTTCAACTTACTGGTTTTCACACAATTAACCAGTTCAGTGACACTCAATGACAACCTCCATGCAAATCATTCCTTTGCATTCGAAGGGTTGATGTTTGCTTCCACTGTATGGAGGAGTCTGATACAGGACTGTTATTGGGTTACTTCCCCACAAGTTACAAAATAATGATAAGGAATGCAGAACCAGAGGTGACCAACAAATAACAGACTAGCATATGACACTAAAAACCAGAACAAACACAGACACAGACAAGCTTATAGAATCTCAGTAAGCTGAGTGAAGGAGGAAATTCACTAATGTAAATTGGTTAAGGGAAAAGGGACAAACTGTGCTGAGGGGCTACTCGGTTCCCACAGTTTATTCCTTAATAATTTCTGCTGTAATATTTTTGGGGCACATCAAAGAATAAGACAGGCTGATGTTGGTAATCCCCGTGACATAATACAAACTTTCATTACCTGAGTGTTAAAGACATCATTCTGCGAAGTAGAAATTGATAAGGGTTGATTTTCTTTTTCATCCTGAGGAAATATCTAAGACTCTTTCTCATGGTGACTATAGGGTTCACATGGCAAGGTTGACCGCCTGCCAACTGGATTTAACTCCATTTATGACAGTTCTCTGGGTTCAGTCATCCAGCCATTTTTTAACACAGAGAAGAGTACGCTTGTCTAAAACATGAGTGACCAGCTACTCCAGCAGAATGCTGTGGGGGACTGTGTCAAATGCTTTACTAAAGTCCAGGTATACAACATTAACAGTTTTTCCCCAATCTACTATGCAGTCACATCGAAGAAGATCAGGTTGGTCAAACAGTACCTGCCCTTCATGAACCAATGCTGTCTGGGCCTGATCCCTTCATTGCCCTGCACTTGCAGTGTGAGCACACCCAAGATGAACCACTCCATAATCTTCCCCAGTACTGAGCTCAGGCTGACAGGTCTGTAGTTCTCCGGATCCTCCTTCTGGCCCTTCTTGTACATGGGAGTCACATTGGCAAGCCTCCAGTCATCCAGAACCTCCCCTGTTAACCAGGACTGATGATAAATGTTGGAGAGTGGCTTGGCAAGCTCCTCTGCCAGCTCCCCCAGTACTCTCAGGTGGATTTTATCTGGCCCCATAGACTTGTGGGTGGCCACATGGCATAACAGGTCATTAACCACTTCCTTCTGGATTATGAGGGGATTATTCTGCTCTCCATCACTGTCTTCCAGGTCAGGGGACTGAATACTCTGAGGATAACTGGTCTGACTATTAAAGACTGAGGCAAAGAAGGCATTAAGTACCTTGGCCTCTTTCTCATCCTTGCTGGTAATATTCCCCTTCGCATCCCATAAAGGACTGAGGTTCTCCTTGTCTCTCTTTTTGTTGTTAATGTATTGTAAAAATGCTTTTTATTATCTCACACAGCAGTGGCCAGACTGAACTCTAGCTGGGCTTTTGCCTTCTTTCTGTAAAATTTAACTAAATACCAGCTGAGCCAGGAAGTTCCATGAGAAGGACCCCATGCTGGAGGAGGAGAAGAGTGAGAGGAGTCCTCCCCCTGAGGAGGACGGAGAGGCAGAGACAATCTGTGGTAAACTGACTGCAATGCCCATTCTCTCTCCCCTTGCAGGGGGGAGGAGGTAGAGAAAATCAGGAGTAAGTTAAGCCCAGGAAGAAGGGAGGGATGGGGGGAAGGTCTTTTTAAGTTTTGGTTTTATTTCTCATTATTCTACTCTGACTTGATTGATAATAAATTAAACTTATTTCCCCAAGTCACACCTGTTTTGGCCATGACAGTAATTGGTGAGTGATCTCTCCCTGACCTTATCTCAATTCATGAGCCTTTCGACATATTTTCTCTCCCCTGTCCAGGTGAAGAGGGGGAGTGATGGAGCAGCTTTGATGGGCACCTGACGTGCAGCCAGGCTCAACCCACCATAGTGATGTTCAGTACTTTTGCCAGAATTTGTTCTTAAGGCTGCAGATGTGCAGTATGAGGAAATATCCCTTTGATAAGTCGAAAAGAGAAAAAAAAAAGTTCTGCAGACGACTTTTTTTTGTGTCAGAACCAGAAACTAATTTCCATTCTAACTACTTTTAAAATGTTTCCTGTAAACACTCCTCTATTTCTTCCTGAAAAGTTGTCAGCACTGATTTTTACAGAGGTGCCTGTAATCATCATCATCTTTCACAGAACCACAGTGAAGGAAGTCTTATTTTTCATCCATGAGAACTGTAGAGTTCCTTTCCCTATTGTATTTACAGTAGTCAGATAGTTTGTGCTGGCTAATGTGCACCCTTATAATTTCTACTCCAATTCAGTGCAATATTCTTGCTTGTTTCCCAAGTTAAATTGCTGCACTCTGGCTGTCTTAATTATGCAGTTACCAAAGTCTACCTCAGGAAGGATTGCATCTTAGAAACCTAGCAGAACTACTTATGCATTTAGTATACTACATAAGCTTCAGAGGTTTGAAAGAATGGCACTATTTCCTAGCAAACTGAAACAACTTCACTTATTTTTAAGACAGATGAATAGAATTGCAAAATGACAATAAGAGACTAAATTATCCTCTCAGTCCTTAAACAAGCAAATTGAAGAGTCATCTTTGATTTACAGGAATAAATCTACATAGGATTTCGCCAAAATTTCAAATCAAAAAACAACCAGTGCCCTAGAACTAGCCAGGAAAAGCTGCACATGATGCACCAAGACTTTAAATACAGGCCATTACATACTGATGATTTCTTTTTCAACCTAGGAAAAGAAGCTGCTTACCAGATGCTGAAAATTCAGCAGAAGAGAATCTATCGTTCTCATTACTCTGGTGTACATAAGAAGTACCTTCTCTTGACTTCAGTGCAGTGAGATGACTACAGACTAGAAAGAAGAGAAACAGTCTCTATGTTTTATTAAACACTTTAAAAATTGATACAAAGAGTGCTCCAGTAACAAGAACTGACAGCTTTTATTAATGTAGACACATTTCCTTCTGATGCTTGTATCATATCCACCCTAATTTAAAAAATAAATAAAACCTCATCCTACTTCACAAAGTTCAGCAAACTTCTAAAAAACGCCTACTTGTAAACTCAAAGCAAAGAGAAAATAAACCTATACCTTTACTCCTCACTAGGTAAAATGGAAGGGTCTATACCTTGGAAGAAGCTCCTGCCTGTATTGCGTGATTAAACACTATTACATTAAGTACGTGAACAGAATCTAGAGTCACTATATTACATCCAGACAGAAAAAGCAGCATGATCTCTGCCCCAGACCATCTCCAATCTGAACAGATGCAAGACCTAGAGAAAGGGAATACACATAGACAAGTGGAAAGAAAACACAAAACATTAGTCAAAATAATAGTTTCTTTTCTTTAAAAGGCTACAGACAGAAAGAGCATTGCAACTGTCCCATGTGACATGAAACAAGGTTTCTCATGTGGTAACAGTATCATCTTGCCTTAAGATCATTCAGGCCTATTTTAGTCACAGTTTCTATTGCTATTTCTCTCTCTCTCTTCTTTTTTTTTTTTATTAAAGTAGGCAAGAGCAAAGAGATTTAAAATCATATCAGCTTGTCTCAGCCAATTGTTTGCCAATGTAACAATATGGTATTGTAGTATATATTAAAGTTCAAAAGTTAGACTTCAAAGTAAAACATATTGAGAAGAATTATTTATAACCTATAAACTAAGCTGCAGGAAAAGCAGTGTTAAGGGTTTCTGGTTGATCATTGTGCCAGTGTGACACAAAAAGAGAAGGGATCATTTAAACCCCTTAATTTTATATTTTAACTTTTAAAATGTTTGTGTTTAGACACAAAAAAAATTACTGCTTCCACCTATATATAAATACTGGCTGAGACAGCACTAGTTGTTGAGTCCAGCTACCAGGGCATGTGCATGTCTACATGTTTCCAGTACTGGAAATGTTCTGCTTTTGAGGACAGAAATTTTCTCTGTGAGTAGTCAAATTCATTTCAGTAGGATTACTTCCAGGCTTACCAACATATTGACTGTGTGCACAAAACTGGACCATTGTCTGCTGGCTACAGAACCTTGGCATCACCAAATCACAAGAAGGATTTGATTTTCCAGGGCTCTTGTGAAAGCAATATAGGAGAGAATTATTAACAAAATTTACATTGAAAATTTCCACTGAAAAGCTTTATGCAAAAATACCAAGGAAGACCCTATAAACTATCCTTCCCCCGCCTCCCCCCCTCTCATTTTCTGCCCAAACTAACTTGGAGTTATAGTGTTCTTTTAATTCATGCTTCTGACTTTGATGTAGCTATTAACTGAATGTGCCACTGACCTTGGCTGGATGACAGAGGTAATCGTTTCCCAAGGATGAAGTGCTCTTGAACGGTTATTATCAGACAGGCCTGTGATTTCTTTTAAACACTAGCCATGCCTCTATCTATTCTTCTGGATTGTTTATTTTGATAAAGCAAGTGTATCTCACAACTAAAGAACATGTTAAAAATCTATTTTATTTCCAGCTTGCTGTATCCCAGAGTATAGATTTTCTTCCTGTGTTTGCTTGAAAGAGACCTGTCTGAACATTAATGAGGATAGAGAACACTTCTGAAAATTACATTTAACTCATAAGAGCACATAGAAGATTTAATCTTCAATTTTAGGTTTTGTTTTGTTTTGGTTTTTTTAAATCTGGCCCCCAAACCAAAGTATGAAGCAATCAAAACCATCTCATTCCAGTGCCTAGAAAACTGATGCAGTAGACTTCATCAATCCTGCCATCTCCTATAATTGGGCAAAACTTTTTTTTGGCACCAATTAGCCTTCTCAGTGCCTCAAAATGGGAAGAATCTCCCTGCAGAAATGGTGTCCTTTGCTCACAGAGGAAGAGAGGACTTCCCAGTGTTACTGCTGCACATTTGTCACTTACTGTTCCTGGCCAGTAATGCCCATGACCAGTAACTGCAGGTTGTGGTGCAACACAAACAGACACAACTTTCTGTCCAACCTTCCCAGAGCAGTAGTGAAGTCCCAGCTGAGAAAGGAAGCCTTGACCATGTGAGCAGAATACCAGCAGGGAACAAATGTGATAAGCAAGGAGGATAAAAAGCTCTAGTCTTGTTTGTTCTTAAAAATGCCAAAATATCCAGATCCACTACAGGTTGATCACTCTTGTTCATTGTCATGAGCACTTATAGCCTACGGAAGTTCTTGAAGGAATCCTTCATCGCAAAGCACTAATACTACCAGTATTTTTAAAACAAAATACAGGTAGACCAGGAAAAAAAGACAAAGTAAGAAAGACAAAGATATCATGATACAATGAAATCCTACATGAAGGCAACAAAAGAAAATGGTGACTGTTAGCACACCTATCAGGATTCCCCCCCCCCCCCATCAGTTTTTTTCTTTGAATGGTCAGAGCAATATACTATTATTCTTATAGAAATACTTGCAGCCTTATATATATATGTATATATAAAGGCGCACATATACACACACACATATACCTGTGTGTATTTGTAAGTGTAAGATATCCAATGGACAACTGAAGGTGAGATACTAGATATGAAGACATATGTAGTAACATTAAAATAAAATTCAGATTAAACTCAAACTGAAGACAGACCATTTTCTTGGTTAATGCATGTACTCTGGGAGTCCACAGCCACAGCAGATAAAAAGAAATTGCAGTGTCTGTTTCCAAAGAAGCAGACACAAAGCCTAATAAGCCTAACCAAGTGACTGAATTAGATAAACTTTCTGTTGACCAGACGGTACCCTTTCTCTGATTCCCCTTAATGTCTGACTTTTCAAATCTTAGCCAAAAGATTTGCAGGTTCCTGTGGCTTAACAGAAAGTGCACATATTTCAACAGCAACAATCTTCATTCTGCTTATTAGAGTAGAAAAAGCAGTGTGGAAAAACAAAGCAATTTCAGTCAAGTTAACTAAATTCTGAGTCAAGTGAAGTACAACTTCAGCACAATTACATGTTAGATTTGATAAGAATCAAGACGAAAGCAGGGGCAGAGTTTTCAGCATCTTAGTCACCTCCACCTCAAATACAACTTTTCACGGGAAGAGACTGAAATCCCCAGGCTATTACAACTCTTCTTTAAGATGACAAACAAGGAGAAAAACAATTAGTAAACAATGAAGAAGCAAGAATACAGACAATTAATTAAAATATCTGACATCGTTGTTTGCTAACTGCATTGAGAGGGAGCTAATGTTAGGAGCAAACTGATGACTAACACTAGGGAAAGTACTATTAAGACTGTGGGTCCTTACCTATGCTGCTGCTTCTTAGATGTAAGGCATTATGGATGTGGACAGTACACATAACTAAGCAAAACATGAATGCAAACATGCAACTAATACCTTGCAGCAGTTTAAGGCATAACATTTCAGATACCATTTGATTATCTTTGAAATCTTCAACCAAAAACATAGCTTGGTACAAAACAATGGAAGGAGAAACCTTAGATTAGAAAAGAAGTGATGGCATTTTAGAATAGTTAAAGCACAGGGAATAGTAGTCATGGTAAGCTGGACTTGTCTCTGGAGTTGACATTGATGCACATTGACTTGTTATCTACAATTTTGTTCTCTTTGTATTTGCACTAGCAGGTTGTGTTGGTCTTTCTATACCGTTTTTTCTAGCTACCAAAAGAATGCAGTGAGCAATACCTCACTGGAACTGCTAAATAATGATGTTTTATGCTATAATTCCTGTATCCCTAGAAGCAGCCATAACATCAGAATCAAAAGATACCTATTTAAGGCCAGGATAGGTGGAGACAAAGTTTAACAGGCTGCAACCTGTTCAATCCAGAGACAACAGGAGTAAGAGAAATGTAGGTAGCACAGAAACACGTTGTTTAACTTCAGGCACCTAGTATTCAGTTATCAATGAAGAGACAGGATGTGCAAGCAGATAGATAATTTAAGTGCTCAGCTTCTTCTAAGCAAACTGTTATTTAACAGCTTATTGTCAACACAATTAAGTTTTAAAGTAATATGACACTGAAATGCTTAAAATAAAAGATGAAATGGAAAGTTGCTTGTTGCTCTCAGCCTTACTAGAGTTTACCAAAAATGATGATGAACAGGGAATGCCAAGAAGTTTAATAAAAACAAGGCAACAATGGGAATTCTGAGGTTACAGTGAAAGCAATGTGTGCTCAAAGGCAGACAAAAACACATTCAAAGAGTTGATTTACCACTTCTTTTCAAGAGACAATCAACACATCTGAACTTCAGTCTTAAAATTTTAATATTTTTTCCTATAGTTAGCAATAATTTCTCTCTTTTCCACAAAGGACACCTATCTATGGTACTTATCCCTAACAAGACAGTAACAATTATATTGATTACCTGATTCCAACTACCTTTGTAGAACAAAGCCTTGGCCATGAATGAATAATTCTCACCTTTCTATCATGGTTTGTTATGTACTAAGACAAGGATTCAACTGAGGGAGGGAACTTTCTGCTGCTAATCATTCAGGCATATTTAACAGCCTCCTAGCTTCTTTTCCTAGTAAACACTCAGTGACTGGATAATTAAGCCTCATGTTGTTTCCCAACTGATTGGGTTTTCAGGGCAAATTTTTATTTTGCTCCTCCCACAAAAGCAAGCATAAAAACCAGCCTACATGACTAAAGTGCTAAATTGCTGCAGTCAGAAACATTGTACCTTTATGACAGCAAAATTATTCTTAAAAGAGACGCAAGAGAAATGAGCTTTGATATATCACTGTTTTCAGACTTGATCTGTTTTATAGCTAGAAAGTGGATGAAATAATGCTTCTAATGCATGAGAAAAAGTAACCTCCCATAGCATCTCTTTCAGATTCTCCTCTCTCCTAATCCATTAAAAATCCTCAAATCTCTCAAAAACAGGATACTGAAGAATGAAGATACCTGGGCTAAAACCATGACATTGTGACACTAGCCTCCTGGCATGTCCCACTGTGAGAATTACAAGCAATGCCAACAAATAATTACAGCAGCAACATGGGGTAATATGCAAATTGTGTTTGTAATTAACCACTTGTTCTAAAAATAATAATATAATTCCATTTTGTAGATTCATTAATAGCAAATTGAACAGATTATTTTTACTGCTGTACCACAGTTTAGATTGTGCATTATGCTGCTAAATAGCATTGATAAAACTACTACAGTGTTATACAGAAATGCAAAATATAATTAGTATTCCACTTTGCATGCACAATTGCTGCTATACTATAATAAAGAATTAACTGATAAACAAGATTCAGGATACAACCAGTTGCCCTCTTTCCAATCATTATATTTTGTAATTAAATGGCATTGCTCAATTTAGCTTCTAAATATCTTAACAGAGAATAATGAACTTGAGATGTTCTGGAAAGAAGGCTAGGGAATGCTGTGTTGATAACAGCATTGTGTTCCGATGACAAGAATGAACTGGTAAAGCCTAGGACATGAAAAAAATAGTTCATTGTGCAATGAGGATAACATTGTGCTTCTGCTATATTAAGTTTGTACATTCTCCTTTCTGTGTCTGCGCCTTTTATTTCCAATGCATCATAGTTGAGTATTTGGGTTTTACTTAATTATTCCACAAGGTCATGAAGTGGAGAAAAACAAGACCTAACTGTACTGCAGAACAATTCATTTCTGAGTTCTTCCTTTCTATTCTTTTAATTGACTCTAATAAAGTTTCCCTGCAGACATTAAACACACTGTGAAACACTCAAGCTTGTAGAAGCTTGGTAGTTGGCCACAATCTCATTTTCACAACAAAAAGACAACAGCACAAATTAGTAGGGACAGCTCCAGAGATGTCCATGGCCCCATATATCTGGTGTTTGAGAATGCCTTGTTTGAAAAACAAGTTACAATACTGAGACTGGCAGAATTAAGTAAAAACCAAAAAATATTACTCAAAGAATACCCTATACAAAATAGCACCACAGGAATTCTGCTGCCTTCAAAAATAGTAGTTTGGTATTTTTTGCGGTTTTTTGTTTTTTTTAAATCACTACATTAATACACTTATTTGGATTCCATTTGTACCACTCCAAGAATCACCAAAGTACTATGTCAAACTCCCCGCTGCAACCAACGATGTCATTTTACAGCAGTTGTCTTTTTTTCTGTTTTCTGTTCATGTTTGAGATAATATCTGACATAAGCATGCTAGCTACTTCTTGAGGTACGTTCACCTTATGCTTTAAATATTTTTATATTTTATGCTCTTATTTCACTCTTTTGTAGAATTACATTATCTAAAGAAGAAAGAAAAAAGAAGTCACTGAAGAAAGTGCTTGAATGGCTCAGAGACTGAAAACACACAGACTCTTTCTACCTTATATCAAGTCACAGTCCTCAACTGCCACAGTCTGATCTATATCAGGATCTATCTCAGTCCAGTACCAGAAACCAGCTCCTGAACACAGCTCCCATCTGCTGCTGGACCCAGTTTGGGACTCTCCCAGTGCCTGCTCCACAGCATCAGTGGTGACAGCCACATTATTACCATCAGGGGGGTTGGGTTTG
>WUAM01000159.1:324659-352355 GCA_024336885.1 Actenoides hombroni
CTTTCGTGGATTTTTTTTTTTAGGAAAAATAAAACCAAACAGGTAAGGAATAGTAATGAAAGAAACACGGAAGCATCAAAAGTTTATACTCATGAGTTGGTGATAAGTATCAGCTACCAAGAAGTAAACCTTCCCACAGGACTGCAGATTACACGTTCTACGATTAGCAAGTTTTTATCTTGGTGTTCCCAAGGGAATAATTGAACATTTTTTTTTTCCTATTTTACTGTTAACTCATTCCCTCTCTCACACACTGAGAAAGCATTCATTTAAATTTAGATTTGGTGGCCATACCTCAACTCTACTGCATTATTTATTACCTGAAATAGTAGGAAGCAACCTGCAAGCAAGCAGAGAGGGCAGACTGATCAAATCAAGTTCACAGAGGATGAATCAGCACAAGAGTTGTATGTGGCCATTGAGAAGACACAGCACCAGATGAACTGTTAAGAGTGAAAGTGTGTTAGAGTTTGCAAAGAATTTTTAAAATTCTACAAATTGCTTTAGTTATTTGAAGGATCAGAACTCGATCTGCTAGGTGAAGATCAAAGATGACTACTGTGGATAACAGAAGGACAAGAAGGATGGACTACAGATAGGGACCAGGTACTCTCCCCAAAAACCATCTCACATTACTGCTGTCTGGCAGAATGCTGTCCTATATGTGCCACTGCTCTCAAAAAGGAGGATACTTAACAATCTAAGCCAACTGAATTGAAACAGAAATGTTGAATATGACAACAAAGGACTAACAAAAACAAGAGCATAGAGAGTGAAATCACTGCACCGGAAAGTGAGCAGAATTCTTTGTAAATACAATGATACAGAATCACTCTTCTAAATCTCAAGACAATATTCGATGGTAGGAAACATGTACCTAGCTGTGTACAGCTCAAAATAATGAAATCACAGTTTTTGTAGAACAGATTTCAGAATTAGAGTTACTATTAAGAGTTAATGGAAGAAGTCAAAGAATAAAAACAATCATTGCCCGTATTGTATTCACACAAATACCATACCCATGGTTAATAGCATTACATGGTTTGCAAGAGCTGCAAAGAAAAGGCATATTAGCTTTGTAAGCCTTAAAAAGGTAACCACACTATCCATCAACCATTTGATGAATTTGTCCATTTTGGCTCCTCTTAACCGAAGGCACTCAACAAAAGACTGACTTCTGTTTTCTTCCTTCCCCAAAGTCCTTAAATTATTACATTATAGTGGTTTAGAATATTGATATAGCCAGGCATTTTTCTAAATAATAAAATATGAAGAAAAGAAAGAGCTAGCTTTCCTTTGTGGTATTTTCTTAATGAATTCAAGAGGGAAAGAAGGATATCAAGAGTTTATGAACTGTTTAAACATAAAGCCAAAGAATTATAGATAAAGTTCCAAACCATTAATCCATTATATACTGTGAATTGGACAACCCCAGTGAGATATCATTTCCAGAAATGAATTGAGCAAAGCCATCAGCAAATAGTTAACACTCTGAACCTCTGAAATACTCTTTGATTCAATTCAAGCTGCAAACCACTATGTTTAGAAGCTAATTTACACTAGAATCTGGAATTTAATCATCTCTTCTCATGCATTTGAAAAAGGATGACTTTACTTCACATAGTCTAAATTAACTTTGAAATTTTGCTACACATCGTAATATAATATCTAGTCAGATATGCTGATCTTACCTTGAAAAAAATTAATTGCTTGATTCCTCCTCTTAATATTATCCTGATGCTGATAAAATTTCCCTAGGCAGCATTATGAAATGCTCTGGACTTTGCTCAAATAGGCTAGGATGTATATAAAACCACATAAAGATCATCAGTGATGGGGAAAGAAGCACTTTTCAGACAGGTAGAAATAAGATGGAAGGAAAAAAAACATTTGGTTTGATCCAAAGTTCATTAATTTGAAAATTAATTAGCCAAAGGCCACTGAAAAAAAATAATTGTCTTTGCAAAGTGAGTGTAATGCTGACTTTTTTTTTCTCCTCCCCCCCCCTTTTTAATTTTTTTTTCCTTGTTGTTTAGGTTTGGTTTTGTGGTTTGTTTGTTTTTTTTCTTTTCTTTGTTCCTCAATAAAATTTCTATCTATGTCATTATTTACATCATGCTTACTGTAAGAACACTACTGATGTGATTAGCTATGGATTTCCAAAAGTGCTCCGAAGAATCCTTTGGAAGGGTAAATTCTGAGAAGTCCAGATGTTCAATCAATAAATAAAGGAGAAAGTTTATCATTTTCTCTTCCTCAAGAAACAAATTCTGCAATCAGTCACAAGAAAGAAAAAAAACATAATCAATATGAAGAGAGTCTTCCTACGCTTCAGACTGTATGAAGGCAGGCAGATGTGTTTTTTGATAAGAGTCCTCTAACTCAGGAAGAAAAATGTCAAGTATCAGCATGATCTAGTGGGTTTATTCTTGTTCAACATATGAAGAGAAAAGCAAGTTCTTTGATCTTTCTAAGCCAAAGTCCCAACCTTAACAGAATCACAATGCAGTCAGGTCCTCTCTTAATACAGTAAAACAGTGTGAAATTAGAGTAAGCTATTATTAGTTAACATACTAAACATTTAAACTGGTTCATTATAACCATACTAAGTTCTACCAATCCACAGGAGTTCATACCAATGGTCTTTTCCAGAACAGGATCTGAGAGCAGCCATTTTTAAGGAGACTAAGAAATTAAAGAGGAAACTCTAGAGATGGATATCTAAGAAAGAAATTGCTGCAACGGGGTAGGAATTGCTTATTTAATTCTTTGTGACTCTACAGTGAGAAATTCTCCATGGAGTAGAATGACACAAAAGGGGAAAGCAGCTTTCCATAAGTTTTGGCAAACTGGAATAACTGAATTTTGGTAGCTCCATAAATTATATTTGAAGCAAAGTTTTGCTATTTCTACAGGATATTGGCTTCTTCTATTAAAGAATAAGTAAATACAATGAACTCCTGATTTATTTACAATATATTCATATTAATATTACCCTCCTCTCACTCCCTCAAGATGCTGAGGTCTGACACTGTATTCTTAAATACACATTCCACAAATCACAGTTGTGTATTCATATTATCTCTGTATAACTAACTAATTTTAAACAAAAAAAAATAAACTTGTGCACGCTTCACCTTTCACAAAAAAGACAATGTTTTTGTAGTTCTACACTATTTCTTGTTCTTCACAATGCAAATAACATTAGGCATAACAAGACTTTATTTACCCTGAAATAAAAATAGTAGCTAAGTGTATCAAGTCCTTTGTGATGCATTTACGTACCAAATAAGCAAAACCGTAATGTAATCTGTACATAAAGAAAAATGTCTAATATTGTAATCTTTACAACACAAATTAATGATTGTCCACTATAAAAAGATGCTAATGCACTCTACAGTGTAGCAGTGGAGAGTATTATAAAGCTATTTTTCTTTTTCTTCTTTAAATTGCCAAAATAAAATGTCACTGCTTACCTATAAAATTACTTCTCTTCTGCCTCTTATGTTCAGTAAGCTTCTAGTCAGCATTCAATTGTTAATAGAGCTTGAAAGACTGTACTGGAATTTTTCACAAGCAATTAAGGTCAATACACTACTACTTTCCATTAGTTTACACTATAGCAGATATTTATCTCACAACCACTTATTAAATTTCCTGCTTATTAAGCTACACTGAAGACTTATGACATCCCTATTTTTTTTTCCCCATCAGATTTTTGGTTTTAAAGTTACATGAAAAACTTATATGTAAATACCTTTTCTTTAAGATACCTTTACCTAACACACATAAGCTTTTGCTCAAAAATGAGTTTCTCTTCTTTTGTTCCTGAATACATGCAAACTTCAAGGTATCAACTTCTCTACTTCAAGAAGAGTCAATGGCTCTGCCGACAGCCTCAGTACCCATCCACCCTGAGTTCCAACACATACACATAGCAAGGTTCAATCCCTGACAGGAGCAATGCTCCAGGTTGATGAACAAACACTGTGCTGAAACTTTGCTTCTCACTCAAAACATCACATTGCACAAGCAATGGAAATTGCAATCCATTCACTTATGAGCCACAACAACAAGCAGTTAACCAGACAGATAAATAACTTAACAGGAAGTCTGGTTAACCTTTAAGAGCAGCATGTAGGAGGAATCCACAGCACTTGGTTCCAACCAACAATGAATGCATTTAAGATCACCCCACACCTTTCTTAGGAACAGCAAAGTTGTGCTTAATTAGCTTTAATGTTACTGGAAACATGAGAATCTATAACTATTCATGCCATTGACAAACTGACCTCTGTGGTTTTGTTGTTATTATTAAGAATAGACTAATGAGAGTGCGTTGAAAATTTTAATCTATGCAGCTCCTTGCTAAAGCAGGGTCACCCAGAGCAAATTCCCAGGATCGCATCCAGGCAGGTTTTGAAAGTCTCCAGAGGAGACTTCTTGTTCCAGGGCTCTGTCACCCTCATAGTAAAGATGTCTTTCCTTATGTCCAGGTGGAACTTCCTGGGTTCCAGTTTGTGCTCACTGCCCCTTGTCCTGTCACTGGGCACTACTGAAAAGAGTCTGGTCCCATCCTCTTGATACTTGCTCTTTAGATATTTGTAAGTATTGATAAATACATTTATAAGCATTAATAAAACATCTAATTTCATCTGAAAACAAACGCATTTCTGCCATCAGGAAAAAAAACCCCAACACAACTATTTCAAATGAGCAGATACATGTATATCTGCTTTGCAAGTTAAGGAGAAAAAAAAGCTTTTAAGGTAATTTTTCAAGAAAAGCATACAACCAGAAAACTAAAAAAAAAAAAAAAATCCTTTTTTCCCTGTAAAATTTTAAAAATAGAAGTAATACAAACTGTGGGAAACATTTATGACATGAGTTTTCAAAACAAATACTATGGATAACAGACACAGAAAATTCAAGTATATTGAAGTATTTTGACTTTGTATACTTTTTAATTTACATTTGGCAAGTCACAGAAAGTGAAAGGCTAATCTGAAAGAGTTATTGCCAGAATGCATTCCTATACCACAATCTTTCCTGTATACAGAAATTGAGCTTTATAGGTATAACAACAAAAATGACTAATGACCCTTGACATTAGAGTTTAAAATGTCCTTTGTGCAAACACTGTTTCCTTGATTCTTTCGTAATACAATAGCAAGCAGGAATTAGAATTGGAAGAAGAAAATATCAAAACCAGATGCATGGAAATTACATAAAGAAGTAGTTTCATTGTGATACTGAGAGGAATATGAAATGAATACAAGATAATACTGATAGAGGAGTCTAGCAAGCCTTTTCCCCTCAAACTATCCATTTACTTATACTGCTCTCATTGCAAAGAGAATTTTTTTTTTAATGAAGTTAAATTATTTAATCTGCTCAGAAACAACTTAAATAGCAGGAAGCAATAATTAATTTTAGGAAAAAAAAGATATTTCTTCTTAAAGGGATAGTGTCAAATGATATCAACCCACATCTTACACATAATCACATCAAGTATGATGTCATACGGTATCAAACAACCCATTGGATGGTTCTGTTGTCTATCCTGGCTATGCCCCGCCGCCCCTAGCTCCTAGTGAAAATTAACCCTATCCTAGCTGAACCCAGGATATCCATTGTTCACCTTTGATTTCTTTTACCTCCTTCATTTCTAACAGAAAGCCAGAGCAATGCTGGGTGTGTATAACTATTCATTTGCATGCCCTCCATCATAAGTGAACATGGAAAACTGAAAGCAGCTCTATTAAACATGTATTCCCTCTGCCATGGCAACCTCAAACATCACCTTACAAGATGCAACTAAGGAAAACCAATTTTAAGTTGCAAGAAAATTGCCTGGCATGGGTCAAGCAGTAAAGACACTGGATTTTTTTCTTTTTCATCCTATCAAGAGCAAGGAGAAAATATCCAAGTAGTGAAGGCATTAGACATCTACTATTAAAACAAATTGATACCAAAAGATGTGAGTAACACCAAATCAATCAACAATAGCAAAACAAAAATCAGAAATCCATTCTCAGACCTTGATGGTCAGATTTCTGTTCAACCCAAAAGAAAGAGTGGCTGGAACACAGGTGTTTACTTGGATCACAAGCATCTTGCTTTATTGCACTTAGTGATAGCAACTGCTACCCTGCCTATAATCCAAATCTGAGACCAAACTACTGCTGATAACCACATCTTTAAGATTTGGAACATACTCCAAGTCTCCTAACTACATGTCATGCAAAACAGCATAGCCCAGTAACATTAAACATTTTGGGGATAAGGCTGAAATAGTGTCAAGTTACTTGTGTTAGACCAGTCTGACAAGTTTTCTTCTGCAGCAAAGCTATCGTACCCTACAAGAATGATTAAAAGATGCTACAGCACAAATTAAAGAAAGATTAAAATAATTAACTAGAGATATAAACAAGTACATATTCAATTTTTCTTCATTTCCACAGAGGAAAAATAAACTGAACTTAGAAATCATACAAGAATACATCTCTTCATTAAGGCTCTACACATACTGAGAATTAGCCCTAAACTAGATACTATATCTCAACTATAAAATAGGCTGCAGATTGGAAGAACAAGCGACCCTTAAACTTCAGTTTAATGACATATTACACAAGACAAATTGGACAAGAAAACAATTTGCTTTGCAGAATTCACATAAGGAAATGCTATTTACAGAAGGCTAAAAATGTTCTCCCAATATCATGTGGTATTCGGATTATTTATTATATAAAGAGGAAAAAATTAAACATCTAGAAAATCAGATCCACTTGTTGTGAAAACAAAGTTTCTGAGGAAAAATAAAAGAAAATCTAAATTGAACTTACTAAAAATAAAAACAAAACCCAAACCAGTGCAATTGGTCTAGTATGAAAGTTTAAATCAGAAAAGAAATACAAGATATAAAGGTTCTGGGACTATTTCTTGTCAGTTCGAAAGATAATCTTTCATGGGTTCTTTGCTGAATATTTGTGTATAGCAAGAGGCCAGAAGTACCAGAATATCAGTCATCATCTAACACTGGGTCTGTAAAGGATTGTTAGAATTCCTAGTATAATCTAGGGTTCTTTTTGAACAAGAAGATAAGTGAGTTGAAGAAATTAAGAACTGGATAAAACAAAGTCAGTATTGAAGATTCTGGAAGCTGTAGGAAGAAGAAAATTCCAAGCAGAGTTATTTTCAACTTAAATACTCCCAAAGGAAAGAAAAAATAGGAGGACTGGGGGAAGGCAGGGGATGCCAATGTATAAAACAGTCTTCTCAACGAAGTTTCCATAGTTAAAGTTTGTTGTCATGTTTTTGGACTATAGTCAGAAAGCTTTAATATCTAAGTAAAATCGTTACACCAACTCTCAACTCAGAAACATAGTTCTTTGTATAGCACTGGAAAAGATAACTTTCACAGAAGACAACCCCTCAAGAAGCTATCACAAGAGACCTGCCTTCTGCTAAAGGAGATCTCTTCAGGAAATACTAGCATTTAATTTGTTGCTATTGAAACTGATGAAGAAAATGGAGGAGGTTCCATGTCTAAAGCCTACCAGATTCTTGCAGGGACAGCTTCTTTTCTTCTTTGAAAATTCCAGGCAAAAATCTAAGCTCCTCTGTGTAGCAGCCAGGATATTCTAAAAACTTTCTGAAAAAGGAAAAACTCCAGTGCACCAGAAGCTTAGAGAGAAATCTCACTTTGCATGCACTTGCCAATTTATACATCTCAAGGAGCACTTCAGAGTATCCTTTGAACAAGATAAGTCCACTTCAAACACACTTGTCCATCTTCTCCTCATCCGGATGTGCTCCTCCCTGTCAAAGTTCAGGCTTGGTGATCCAACAGCAATGAAAGGGCTGTTCATCTACACCTCACCTGCCTGAATTAAAACAAACCTTATCATTGATACACTTATTTACTATACTACTGTTGCTCTTCTGAGACATAGCAGAAGTTAGACAGAATGCTTTGCAGAGTTTTGAGACCTTTGTTTCAGAAGCTTACAGAGAGAACAGAGTACTACTTCATTTACTAGATTACCAGGGAGAGTAGTGAACCTGTCACTGAACAGCTGACATGTATGCCAGGACACCATACCGCTAAAGCATCAGTGATGCAACAGGATGGGACCAGCCCTTTCCTCCAAGAGGAACAATACAGTTCCTGCTTTATTAGTGAAGTATTAGTAAATATTATTAGTAAAGTTATTATTAAATATTATTAGTAAAGTTATTATTAGTAAAGTTCCTGCTTTATTATTATCACTATTGTAATAAGGTGCAACTTCAGCCACGGAAATTACAGTAGAGATAACGGCCAACTACCAGTCTTTATAGAAAGGGCCCCAGTTCTCCTTGTAACCTGCAACCTGCATAACTCTCACAAAACATAAGCACACTAACACAGCACATTAAACTTAGTGAACTGGAACACCCTTTATGAAGGCAAGTCCAGTTACCTGTTTGGTGGGCAGTAAGTCATGCTATACTGCATGCACACAGCCCAGCCACAGAAGAAAGCTGTCTCCATGGCCCTCAGAAGTTAACGCAGCCCTTCCTCAATTTGTGACATTGAAGATATCATCACACTAGCCTAAGAAAAACTGGAAAGGAGCACAGTACATTATCTCACACGCCCCTTTACGTAACATTTTTTTTGTTTTATGTTTACATCCAGCTGAAGAATACTTCAGCACTAATACAGCCATCAAACCCTTTCCTTGACACATGAATTCACAGGTTTTCCAAGGCGTGTCCACTGAATCATGTCAGAATTTAGTCACCGAATGCCAGTTGCAGCACTTTTTGCTAATCCCTTTGCTCCTTTAGCCCAAGGCTAGTATTTCTTTTGATCAATATAAATCTTTTCTGTCATCTTATTTTTGCTGTCATGCTATGAAGTATTGTGTTGCTGAGTCAAGATCTTCATTTATCCCTGATATTGCAGTCCTGTCCCTCCTGACAGTTACCCTGTGAATATATCATTATCAATCTCCCTGATCCTCCCAGGTTTGTACATAAATTCGCCTCTCAGGAGCTGACTTCCATAAAGTCCTGAGTCCCACCCCATTAAACACTACCTGCTGCAACAGAGGCTTTGCTTGAAAGTAGCACTCTTGAGACACATTTGTTGTATTCTACAGTGAAGACAGACATTCAGGTACAGTCAAGTGGGGATGCAGGGAGTTAAAATCATGGATATTGGAAGCTCAAGCTTATTTTTCCTAACTATTCAAAGTGGTATTCGATTTCATACTTAGTGCAGCACCAATTACCACTTTATACCAGAACACCTGGTTATACTTAAACAGAAATACCAACAAAATAGTTACAGGGGAAAAAAAAAGTTCTTAATTTTATATACTCAGCACACAGTTAATATGAAACAAGTATTTGTATGCACAATGGTTAGACCTTACAAATCCTTGCATGCATACAAACGTGAAGCCAAATGCTTTCCATTTAAAACAGCTGAAAATTTAAGTCTTCTTTCTCTGCACTGCTACCCAACATAAAAATTTAACATCTTTCCTATCGGCTAAACAGAACCCCAGTCCAGAGCTGGGAGGAAGATAATAGACGTAGCTTTCAGAAACGCTGTCGTCACTAGGACAGATTCATAGCTGTAATAAACTGTAGTAATGCTATAAGAGTATTATCACACATCACTCTTCATAGTGTAACACATTCTCCATTAATTCAGAAAACACTCAAAAGTTGGTGTTTTTCTGTGCTTTTCCTTCTCCATCCTTCTCATGAAAGCACCAGATCATGATAAAAAATAGTTTTTATTAACCATATAGTTATCCAGCCAGAAGAAACAGATGACTAGAATAAATGAGAATATTTAAATACTAGCACTAATCAAACTCTCCCCCCCACAGTCTCTCACACTTATTCACTTAATACTACTATTCTTGCATTTTGTTCTCTGGGTAATAAGCCCATATACATAAACAAATACTTATATTTATTTCTGTATTTACACCAGTGTAAGACCAATTGAAATATTTCTTTCCTTTCAATTCACCCAAAAGCTGACAAATTTTGTAACAGCAAACCATATCTTACCTTTTATAAGGCCACACTAAAATAACAGCAAAACAAAGCAACCTCTACATGGACAAGGCCTTCTAGGTTTCATAATTAAATCCAATATTAACATTTTTAGTTTTTCAGAAGTATCTTGAAGCCATGAAGAATTTCCAAAATTACCAATCCCCTATTAAACAGCTTGGTTCTTGGTTCAGCCCCAATTACCACCACATTTGTTGTCATGAGCAGCTAACTTTTGGCAGCCTTTGATTTGTTAGCTATTCATTTGATTACTTTATTATCTCAAAAATTTGAGCAAACCACTGTCCTAACACAGCAAATAATAAGGGTAATCACATTCGTAAGCAAACCAGATAAGGATATTAATGTATATCTTTGTCCAGTTCCATTGCACATGTGATGTTCACAGATCAGTCATTCAGGCTTCCAATATTAAAGTGAGATCATTAGGATGTCTGCCTATCAACTACAGGGTTTTGAGGTAATTGTTCTCGAGTTGGACAGGGACTTGGGGGGTGCAGGGTGTTTTGTTTTGTGAGGTTGGTTTGGGTTTTTTTTAAACATTTTCAACATACATCTGTTCAATGGTACCAAAGTTTCCAAGTCTCATTAAATTGACAGTTTCTTTTTTCACCAATTCTGTTCTACCAGTGTCCTGCATGTTTTCCTATTTTAAATAACACCGCTTTTGATCCTTATATACTGAGATAACACTATTTACTCATGGTAGCTAAATGCCTGATGAGTATTTCAGAAGGAAAAAAACCACCGAAAACACCTATATCCAGTAGCAATATATAGTTTATTAATGGTAGGAAAACTCCACAAGGCAAGTTAGGATATAATTTACAATTTGTGGCTAAAACAACAGGTAAGTAGGTAGTTTAATTAAGAATGTCTGTCAGGAAGCATTCTTGTTTCCAAGACCAATTTCTGTTGTGTGGTTTTATTATAAATTCTTTAAGAAGAAACTACATTATCCTAGATACAGTGGTGGGTAAGTAGGTTTGGGGTTTTTCTGTGTGTTTGTTACCAGAAAATGACAAAACACCACTTCTGATACCATGTTGTTCTCATTCTTCTGAAAAAAAAATCTCCTTAGTCAACAGAGAGCAAACAGGCCTGTCCTCCCACAAAGACCATTAATATTTATTTATACTGAAAAAGAACATGATAATTATAGACACAGGCCAACTTGGAGCTCATCATCTCCACACTTTGTTCCCATTACTGCATTTTTCCATGACTAGGTAACTCAGCAAAGCATTATTTCTTTATTATAACTCAGTGTAAAGTATTTTATGTCTTCTCATATGAAGCATGCAATACAAAAATAATCTCCACTTATTGTACAATAATAATATAGAAATGCACTGTCTGGTATACTTCATTGCCTAAATGGATTTTAAAAGGCATATTTTGTTTTTCCTTAGTCCAAAATTCATCATAACTGAACTAAAATACACTTTCATAACATCAGATCATTTGTTGTCTTACTGATGATTCTGCAAGTGGGCAACAATCTTGAACGTTAGATCTTGGTACCATTTTTTTTCTTAAAGCTTTAATTGATAGGGAAAAAAATGTATTTGAAAAGGAATCAGAATCAAAAATAGCATCTATTTCCTTCAACATCATATATTAGCAAAAAAAAAAACCTGTAGTAATTCAGCAGAATTACTATGGAAACTCCCAGTAATAACCTTCCACAGTGAGAAAATAGTAAATAAAGGACTGACCATCAAGCCAGGTGAGCCTTCACTCTCTGCAGTGAAATGTCACTGCAGCAGATGTAGATCAAGAGTCACTTTCTGGAGCATGCATGGATGAAAACATAGTTTTATAATCCCTAAAACATAATCATCCCAGGTTTGTATACTCTCATCTGCAAAGGAAAGCATTTCACCTCCGCTGTAGGAAGCAGTACAAGTCAGCTTTAACTATTTGTTTTAGCAGCTCTTGTGGTGACATGAAATTCTGGCAAATAATATTGAAAGTTTTTTGGAATACACGATCTTTGGAGACTGTCATTTAAAAGCTAGATAATACTAAAATTTATTATTCAAGGGGCATAATTAGTGAACACCTCAACTGTGTTTCACGTCTATAATAAGCAAGAATGTCAACAGACAATAATCATTGGTTTAAATAGGACCTATTTTAACTATAACTGTAACCAAGACAATTATAGTGTTAATAATTCAATGTTGGTTGAAAACCACTCTTATGACTGATTTATACAGACTGAAGTAGGCATATGTTATGCTACAGGTGGATGCGAGGTCATAAGAAACCACTTTACAGTCTTCCCAGAAGTACAGTGTCAAAAAGGTCACCTGTGGTACAGGATCTTTTGGATTAGTCTTTCAAATCAATGCATGAATTAAAGGCAATTTACATATAAATGGGCTAATACTCTGGCTTTGAAATGAGATGAATTTTTAAGAGATTTAAGAAACAGCAGAAAAGGTCAGCTAGGCATTAAGTATACATAATGCAATTTTTAAAAACTGCTTGTCTTAGAACAAGTTTCTGGTTTATTAATATTTTTTTATTCATAGCCTGTTCTGCTCAGAAAGGTACTGCCAGCTATTTGTGAGCAAATGCAGAAAAATGAACCATACTAGAGATACAGATTTGAGCTAAGTATGGTCTTAGACTTAGAAAGTGAAATTTTCTTAATATTAACATAGTTTGAAGGCATTTTTGTTTTCGTAAGGCAAAACTAAGAAGCTTTAGCAGTGAAGATAATGATATAATGGGAAAAACAACAGAAACTTAGGGAGACTTTACATAGGGCTGTTTTCTCCCTCATACAATCAAGGTTCCCATACGGCTTGATTTCTCCCTCTTTAGGGAAAATATCTTATTTATCCCTATAATGCAGAACCTGCACCGGATTTCATTGTGCCTAACAACCCAAATGCATGCCACAAATAAAGGCATGATCTAAGAATCAAGCTTTGGTTTCGTGCGTATGCCCACAGGTGTACGTGCAAATAAACTTTTGGAATCAAGATTCTTCTTCCTCATCTTCAGAAAGAATCCCTAAATCTACCATATTATTTAACAAGGACTTTCTTTCCTTAGACATCTATTTATATTATTGTCTCTTTCCACAATTAAGTAATTTCTCAATCCTACATGCTGCTGCTTTTTCACTACAGTATACCTTGATGATGACTCTCTACTTTGCAGAATTCGGAAATTACAATGATATCGGATCCAGTGTTGCATTAAAAAAAACCAAGTAAACCACATTACTACCTCCCTTTTGGATATAGATGTGTAATTAAACAGTATGTTCAACTTCTTGTTCATGGATTGCATAGAAATCAAATATAAAGATACAGCCAAACAGTGGACACTGAAATACTTTCCTCAAGGTCAAGGTCAGACAGACAGCGCTCGCTTAAACCATAGAATTAAAATCCATCACAATATAAATACAAATTAACAATGTGGTTCAATGCTGAAACTGTTTTAACTAACAGTACTTCTGCATTTTCAGTAGCCATGGTATTGCCTTGATTCCACCACTGAGATGGAACATATTCAGTGGATTTGTGTTTTTCACAGCTGGGGTTGGGATAAAAAGAGGGAAGGACTATTATCAGAATTAAATAAAATTTATTAAAATTGCCTAATCGGCTTTTTAGGGTTAAATTGGTCACTTCCATTACAGGAAGGCAAAAGAAATCAACAGATGCTTGCAGCGAGTCCTGCAGCAAGGCACTATCAGAACCAAGAAAACTTAAGAATTTGAGTTGATTTCAGAAGATAAACAATGAAGTTGTAAAGTGACAAATAGAATTCTGTGGCACATAAAAGGAGTATTAAAATAAGGGATAGAAGACACCCACAGTTTGTTAGATGTAGAGTAAGTGGTAACAGTACTATTAAGATGATTACTTCGTCAAGTGCTCAAGTAACCAGTCAGTGTCAGATGACTTAGGTCCTACATTAAAGTACATACTTTATCGGATTCGGGTCAGTTTTAGCTTCTACTACAGCATGCAACCTTCTCAAGACTCCAGGCAGCTTAACTGTGGAAAAAATAAGGGGGGGTTGGGGAGGTGGGCAGAATTATATTAGAAGATATCCAAAAGACTCAGAAGAGAAAAGTACTTCCAGTCAATTTGATAAACAATTCTGATATTAGGGAATGCATTAACCATAAAGGAACAAGAAACACCACACATTTAGTTCCTATGAATGTATCATTATAGAAATGACTCCTTATCACAACAGCTGTGTCCTCAAGTATAAAAGACAATTTAAAATAGTTACAAATATGTTTAGCAACAGTGCTAACAAAGAATTTGAAGAATTATTTTTTTTTTTGCTTTGTTCTCTTCCTATGATAATTTCATTCCTACAGAACCAAAAATAGCTTCAACCAGTTACTGCAAAGTTGAAAGAAAATTCACACAAATTTACCTTCACAAATTACTATTCTGTGCAGATACTTCTAAAGCAGGTAGATGAACTTGTATAGCATTTCAACTGATAAAAAACCTAGATTGCTTTTGGTATGTAACTGACTTTTTCTAGTGCAGATTACGGCCATAAACATTTCTTTAGTTGTCAAATATAAAAAAAATATCTTTCAAACAAAACCTACTAAGAAAAAAACAAAATCCCTGAAAATTCAATCCTATAGGTACTGGGGGTTCAAAAGCAAAAAATACTACTTATTCTTATAATTTTGAATGGTTTCATGTATGAACATGCTGTAAGTTAGAGGAATATTCTCTATTGCAAATATATGACAGACAGACCACATGCAGAACAATTCTCACATTCCCTATCACTGCTTTATAAGAAATGAGTAAGATAGAAAGATATCACTCAATTGTGCAGGTACTGGAAGATATGGGATAATAATAATGAGGTATGAGGTCTAGCCTTTGGAAAAAGAAATTAACAGCAGACCTCGCCAAGTTACACAAGAATTTTGTAAAAGAACAATGATATGGTTTATAAGGCTATAGGAGCTTCTGTCAAATGTAACAAAGGGCATGAACTTCAGCTAAGGAAAGGTCATCTTCAAAGAGAATGTTGGAAGAAATGCTTTACGCAGAATAGCTACGATGGAAAATAAACCACTATGACAACCTTTGCAACAAGTGATATAAACTTTAAAAGGTGACAAGCATTTGAAAGACAGTTATTGTGCAAATAAAGAAAGAAGTAGAGAGAGAGATGTCTGGCCTTTTCAAAAATAGGCTTTCCATCCATCCATCCATCTTTAAATCACCAGCATTGCATCCCTATCTACTGCCTCGTAAGTCCACTAAAAGAGAAAATTGACACCAAACTAAACTGAAGAAACTAACAAGAAGAGCCTGACAGTTGAAAAGGGTCTTAGAGATTCCATCTCCATGTTATTGCCTGAACTTGCTCATTTCAGTGAAGGAATAAATCTTGCCCCATCTATTTCAGAGCCTTCATCTCTCAATGACCCGTCCACTTCTACAAGTTTTGATGCTATAATTTGGGTGTTTGAAACCAAACATATAATCCTAGCTGACTACTCATCACAAATACACAGAAGTTACATATTAAAAAAACTTAACATTTTGATCTTGTGCCATCTGGAAATCACCCTGAATCCCACATAGTCAGAAAATAAAATATTTTACCAATTCTGTGAAATATCAAGAACATTTGAACGCTACTTTATAGGTTCTGACCAAGTGCAGAATAGGCAAGGGAAATTGTTATAATGAAGGTAAGACTCTGAGGAAGACTAAGATATGTTTGGAACTGTATCCTCTGGAAGGTTCAAAAGGAGCTTGCCATGATCTTTGTTACACATTGAAGGGCACATAGGTACAGTTTCAAAAGCAAAACTAACTCTGAACATAAGAAGTCCACTGAAACAAATACAATCAAGTCAAGTTGGCTCCAGATGATCAGTAAAACAGTTTAAATCACAAGATTCCATTAAAAATTCACTCTACTGTATCCATATGCAATACAGAAAACAAACTCTACTAACCACAGCCACCTGCTTGCATAAGAGGGAAACTACTTCTGGAATTAACATTTGTTACTGTGTGTGCTAACAGCCTCTACTATGAGATTGGTCTCAGGTTATCATCATTCAATAATGCTGCTAATAAGAACAATTTTCACCGTACTTAGTGTATTTAAGAAAGCATAAAGAACTTGAATGGTTCTTAAAATCTTAATGATTTGTGATGACTTTCACCATAAAGATGACAATACATTAGTTTACCAGATGCCAGATCATGCAATGGATCATTAACAAGAGGATGTTTTCTGAATACCTCCCAAATAAATACCAGCTGGTTTATTCTCAGCAAGCAGACAGTCACAAGGATCTCTTATCTGATTCAATAAACTGATGTCAAATACATCATGCATTAAAAATCTAATGTTCATTTACAACTTCTTTGTCTCAAAAGCAGTACACTATGTACATTATCCTGCAAAGATCCAAAATATTTCAATCATTATTTCAGAAAAAAAAATATTAGGAGTTTAGTACAATTTTTAAAAGATATTTAAATTGAAATATTATATTACATAACTATTCCAGATGTACCCCAGAAGGGATCTGGTTATAAAATAAGGAATAGCATGTCTCTTATCTGTCAAAAGTACTTTGAAGATCAAGACAATTGAAGAGAACCATTTCAATGGATTATTAATTTAGGCCACTGCATTTCCACAATCATATATCCACACATTCGAAATAGAGAGTAAAACTTCGCTATTGGAATTTGCTGTTTATTTTATGCAAGACCATATCTATGATCCCTGACAACCTGCTGCTGCTCATCTTACAGAGAGGTCCCTGCCCCTTGCCCACCTACAACTTACATAGAGAACTAATGGTTATCAGCATTGCCTTGTTGCAGCAAGTGTGAAAACACGCAGGTACCATTTGTATCTCCTTCCAGTCCCTTTCCATGGGAAGGAGAAGAGGTGAGGGGGAGGGCCAAAAAGAAACCTCCTCAAGTAAAACAAAAGTGAACCACATTGGAGGGAAGAAAACCCTACACTATTCTCAGGGTTCAGCCATCTCTTTTTACCTCCTGTGAGAAGCAAGCTGTCTCTGACAGACTCAACCTCTAGTATGTACCTCTTTCTAACTGCAATTGCAAGGCCAGGATCAGGGAATACACATCTATTTCTTCACCTCTGTCACTAAAATGAAAACGTCTCCTGCTATTTGGTCAGCTTTGAAAATCCCTCTGCTGGACAAGACCTCATTTCTCTAGATTACGGCTTATGAGAAGAAAACCAGATAAAAGGAAAAGCGTACAACTTTAGATTTTGTTTCCCTTTTGCAAGTGACTGGTTTAAAAAAAAATAAATTCCTCAGTCACAGTTAAGGAAGTTGAAATTCCTCAAGTAAACCACAACATTAAAAGGTAACTTCTCCACCCTACCACCAAAAAGCAATATGTACTTTCAAGACGAGTTGATACTGACCATCTACAGCTTTAAATAAGTGAAAAGGCATTAATATCAACATATGTGATAGCTACCTGTTATCAGAGTGAATAATTTAGAAATCATTTACTAGGTAGGTAATACATAAATTGCTTGAGTTGCTCATTCCACAGCTGAAGTACTGCACAAGTAGCAGTTTCAAAACAATTTCTTACATAATGATTAACAATTAATCCAAATGTATTAATTTCTTTTCAAATGAACCATTTTTCCTTTCACATTAAAATTTCATAAAAGTTTATTCTTAAACTGACTGATGATAATTCTTTGTCTTCACAAAAATATAGATGGAGCAGGAAGAAGTTCAATATTCCAGTCTCCTGCAGCATGGTTCATTTTATGCCACTCAGTGAGTCAAAGGGCAAGCAAGTATCTCTAGATATTATCTAGTTCATGTTTTCACCTTATGGCAAGATAAACCCAAGCCAGTTCTGTATTAGCCATTTTACTCACCCAAGATGATCAAAGAACACAAGAGCTGCAAGGTAGCCTGACAGAAGTTTTGGCCTAACCTATTCATACTCATAATGGGAAGATTATTGAGTTTCTGATCTATTTGCATGCTTAACTAGCCCTGATGTATTTCTTATCTAACCTGGAACTTTGTTTAAATTTCAGTGTGTTCTGGTTTAGCTGTTCTGTTTAAGCCTAAGAAAGAAGGAAAAAAAAAAAGAGGGAAAAAAATTATAATAATTCCCCATTTTCAGTGGTCATTTATGTTTTTGAGGATACAGAGTCTTTTAGTTGGTTGGTTCTGTCTTTTTTTCTAAAAAAAAAAAACAACCCTTAATTCTTAGGAATTTGGATCTTGAGAAGTGCTCCAGAAACGACAAATCAAATGAGACTCCTCTTTAACTAGATCAATTCTATATTAACCAAGAAATTTATTTACACTAGGAACATAGCATACTTCTCCTCACCCCCAATAGCTGAAACCATCAATGATTAATAGGCGATATACCCAAGGCTTTGCTACTTCAATACACTGTACTGCCAGCCGCATAGGCTGTAGCGTGCTTTCTTGGATCAGTTCTATTGTACTCCACTGCAATTTATCCAAACAAATCCACAATCCTATCAAAGAGAGACACCACAACAAGATCAGCAAAATCAAAGAGTAAGAACTTCTTTGTTTCCCAAATCACAAGTATCATGGTTCCTTATAAGAAGTGTAGTTTTATATTATATATTTTATTAGATATCTTTTAACTTCCAAATTAGTGAGGATTTTCCTCCCTGCAAAACTAACAGTTCATTATTGAAAGGTCTTGATTTCACTACATGATTTCATCAGAGAATTACTATTATGTCACCAGCTCACTAGCATGACCTCTTGGGATCCCATTATAGTCACATGCATTTGAATGGAAAAGACTGAAGGCTTCAATGTCTGGAGATACTCTGGCTTGACTAAACTTTAATTTTAGAATTCTCATCAACACACCAGCTGCACAATTCAGCTCCCCATTAAATAACATTAGCTTGGTAAAGATGCAGAAGGCTACAGGCAGGAAAGCAGAAGAGAGCAGGAGAAGGTTTGTATTTGAGTGTACCTCACAGCATATTTCAACAGAAAATCAATCTCTCTTCTTAGGTTAGGATATACAGCTGGGTACTCTGTTTACCAATGTCAAGCCACTCAGCTTCATTAAATCTATTGCTGTGATCAGATTAAAATATTTTTGCAACAGATACAGAGGAATAAGCTCAGCTAGCGAACATGAAACAACTCTCACCCTAGCTCTGTCTACTAGGGATTGGACTCTCCAGACTAATCTCTTATTCACACCGAGAGTCTTATATACAGCCTGTGCTCCAAGTACCTGGTGAGAAACTGCAATGTTACATCTTTTCATTCAGGTTTTCTTCTAAGCCTGAGTCCAAAGCTTATGAATTCTGAGTTTAATTAGATCTACTCTTTAGAACAAGTCACAACTCTGTCCTTACAGAAAGCAATGCTAGAGCTAATCAGTCTTCTTGGGTTACACAAAATGATGTTAACTTCCCACTACCATACAGGAAACTGATGCACTGTCTGAACAGAACAGAAAAGCAAAGGTATTTTTCCTTGTTGATCGCTGTTAGGAGCTCCTTCTTAGGATCTATTTCAGCTACACAAGTATTTTAGCTCCAAGGATAAGAAAAAATCCATACCATATAGCTCAGTGCAGAGGATGATTAGAGTGATTTTGTAGTGTGCAAGGAAGGGACAATATGACCCTATGCATTTCACTCTCAATTACACTAGTATATTATAGGAGAATAGAGATTAAATATTCCTGTCATGTACAAGATGTATGCAGCTGCTTCTTATTATGTGGTGAAGGTCATGAGTAAGGCCAAACCTATGACTGCATTCTAGCCAAGTAATTCAGCGGTCCCTTTTCCAAATGTGATTTAATAATGAGTTATTGGGAAATGAGAGTCTGGGGTAAGAAATATGCCAGTGTTTAGGAGACAAGTATATACAACAATCCACGCTTACTCTAAGTCAGTGATATCAAGATTTCTCTAAGCATAAGCCACCATGAATAGAATTAACCTAATGTGGCATTGTGTCAGTCTAGAGCGCGTTTAACAACACTGGAAAGTGCTCTAAGTAGTAGTTCGTTGATTCTATTAAATCCTTTTATCCGGGTGCACATTTCGTGGAACAGTCATTTCCTCATCAGCAACTTGTCTATTCTTTTGTTGCCATCAATATGATTTACTTTCATCCAACAATATCCTTTTGGTTTCATAAAAGTAATGTAAATGTCTATAAAGAGAAAGTATCTTGTTCCAGAAGTGTAATTCTAGTGTCCGGAATGAACTGTTGTTGAATCAGAAGAATGAAGAAATTCATATTTTGTTTTATATTCTTCCAAAGCACATTTCTCGAATGTAAACAAAAAGTTATCAACATGTACAGCATTAGGTATTATGAAAGGTTACAATATGGGTAACAAAGGCTTGAAGAAAGTACAAATTCTGGTTGAGACACAGTATTTTAAAATGTAAGGACTCTTTAAAAGTACACTTGACTGCTAGTGACCACCTTAGGATGTTCACTCTTGTACTACCTGGATTAGAATTAGAAGATGTCAGAGCTGTCACCTAGAGTTTGGGTTTGGAGACCTAACCAAAAATGCCCTGAAAAGACCACTTGGAACTGCCTTAGTGTCAGCTACTAGGATCCCTGCCAGAGCAACATACCCAGTTGAACAAGATTCAGCAGTTCTGAGCACCCCATCTAGACCACAATCTGCACTCAAAAAAAAAGATCTTTCTGAGATTGAGAAAATAATAAAACTACCTCCAAGGAAAAAGAAGAATAAATTAATTGATAACTGAATTTTAGTAACTAACAATTCTGGGAAACTAAGTCTAGAGAAAAGCACTGATAACAAATTATTCTAGTACCAAATCGTAAAGGAAGGTCAAAAAACTGGGACAGAATCTTTGAGACAGAGTTTTCTTCAGAAACTCATCTTCAATATTATCTTTGACAGCGTTAAAAGGAGGAGGCAAAACCAAGCAAACAATTGCTCTTAACTATTACTTCTTTTGTATTTAAACGGTTTACTGTATTAGTGGCTAAGCATCAAGCAAGAATGGATCCTCCCATCCTAAATACTCTATGCACACAGAATAGTCCGTATGTCCTGCCTTGGAGAGTCTCCGTGATCCAACAACACTAGGGACCAACACTGAGTCACACACAGCTTTTAGTATTCACCATTCCCAAGAACAAGGGAAGGAAGATAAATGCCGATTCCCTTTTTCTCAACTAGAAGGGGACATCTAATAAAGCCATTCAAACAAAAGGGGATCATATTACAGGATGCCAGGTCTCTGGAGAGATCACTGTGCACATTTTTTACCATTTCAAGCAATAGCAAAGCCTACCTTTGTGACAAAACTTACAGCCTTCAGCCGATAGAACAAGGAAGGATAAAATGCATTGCTCAAGCATTCACAGCAACTTCACTTCAGCTATAAAACATCTACTTTATTTTTCTTTTCTTTTTTTCCTAGCTTATTTAATACTGCTGTTTTAAAAGCCATTATAATTATAGAATCCAGGCTCTTAAAAAATCTTCACCATACAAAAGGAAATACCCAAATATTTTCTGTTTCTTGTTATTTGCATTAAAAACCTTTTACCTTTTATCCTGAAAAAAGCATACCTATATTTTTCCAGCTAAGCAATTTGACAGCATAAAGGCAACTTTAGCAGCCAACTTAGATATGATATATATATACATATATATAGCATGTGTATAAACACTAGTTTTCAAGCCAACATGTTGAAGAGAGTGACAGGCAAACATTAACAAAAGGCCTAGCCATCTACTAATTAAGAAGCTTTATACTTCAACATATTTCAGGTATGTTTTAGAACTATACTAATATTTCAGTTATTTGACCTTCCCTGACATCACACACATTCATTCCTCAGCATATGTTTCAGAATGATTTTTTAAGACTGAAGCAGACAGATGCATGAAAGGTACTTAAAAGTAACTGTCAAAGGTTACAGGCAGGATTCTGGCTCATTATATTAAAATTCCATCAGTTCTCAGTTTCATGAATTTTTATTCTTATGGTTTCAAGGCCCAACATTTTGAGTTTTTGGAATAAATAACACAGGATTTAAAACCCAAAAGTAAAGGCTCAGGTTTACAAGGCAGAATCCAAAACAGTCTTTTAAACAAGGAGCAGAAATCTTATTATTTTGGTGGGTTTTTTTCATTATAATCTAAAGCAAGAAATTAGTAACTATCATTAATTACCACATCTCTGAGGATGAAGAGAGATCAAAGAAAATGTACATAAAAATTAAGGCAGAAAACACAAGTTTTATATATCTATCAGGAAGTTTTTAGATGGATTTAGCATTTGAAATGTTGAAGAGAGAAGGCGACATTCATTTATTAGGGTATACGGGTTTTTTTCCCCTGAATTCGTCATCTCAGCTAGCCCTCTAGAATAAAGACTGTATCTTCTCAAGGAAGGGTTTCATATATATTTATAAGACATTACATAAGCACGTCCACATAATGGGACTAATCATATTCCATCATTTAAAACAATGCCACAACAAGAAGGATTTGTTTGTTCACAGTACTGTAGATTTTAAAAATTAATGTCTCTATTTTCATCCTTGGACACATCCATAACATTAAGATTTATACTCCTGCCAGTGATTTATAGTAAGATATATTCCATATCTGGGATATCTGAATTTCAATGTAGACAGATTTTCATTAATACTGACATTGGTGCATCCTATTTTATTAAGTCCCAGCAAGAATGACTACAGCTCCATAGCACTGAGAAACGTGTACAGAAGTATGAGACAGGAGCCTAAAGGCTAAAAGCTATCCTGAAAACCTGTCATGCTATGTGCCACAGAGGAATTTTTTTTCTTACTGATTTATGAAGTATTTCATAACTTCCAGTCTTTTGAACTTGTCACTAATTTGATACTACACCTTGCATCAAAAATCTCAACCAAAATACTGCCAGTACCTAGAATATAAGCTTCTTCCCACCCCTGTCAAACATTCTTAACTGTGAAGAAGGAACAAACATAACTTATCAAACCCATCTAGGATATTTACTCAGTCTGTCACCTATATGCACAGTGAATACATCAGGTAGAAGATTTAAGTTTAGCCACAGAGATCTTTCAGTGTTTCATTCCTGAGAAAAGGCTGACAATTGTAGCTTGCTCTGAGAAAATCAAAATCCAACGATTACCTACAGAGGCAGTTTTACAGTATGCATCGCTCATTCTGTTAGTCAGTTTGCTATTTTATGAAGATATGCAAAACTAGATTTCTTCTAATGAAGCACTACCAAGCTGATAACACTTGAAATTGCTTTTACTCTGTAAAGTCAAATGGGAGTATTTAACATTTTTCTGTAATTGCTAAACCAAAGGCTAATCATAGGCATATGTGACAGCTAATGGGCCTGTATTAGTTAGGCCAGCCAGAATTTAACCTTCATTCTGCTCAGGTGATGTCCACAGGTCATTAAAGAGGAGAATTAGCTGCAGAGTAGCCAAGTAATCCATTAAGTTCAAGGATGAGAGCTGCTTCATAGCTCTAACAAAAAAAAAAAAAAAGAAGAGAAAAAAAAATCAATCTCCTCTTCAGTTTCTTGTAAGTTCACTTCAGCTGTATATCTACAAAAACCTTAAGGGTTTTACAGATAAGGGTTTGGGCATTTAAAAAGACTGCCCTGCATGCTGACCAATACCTTTTTTCTGTGCTTCCATATTTGCACCTATTTGTCCATACTGATTGCTCCCAGCCTTCTACTTGAAGGCCTTAAGCTCTCTGGATCAGAGAACCTTGCCCCATGCAGATCTGTAAGGCAGTTCTCAAAGTTGGTACAGGTTTGCAACTTGATTACTGAGTGCTACAGTAATCCAATATATGAAAATGTGGCTTATCAAATATATATAACACATGGAAAACCAAAATACATTGAAAAATTCAAATATTTGTAAATTTCTACCATTGTGGGGCAGTGAGATGAGTTTAGACCAAATTGAAAACACAGAATAGTTGTTTGAAAACTTCTTAATTCTTAAAAATACTTATGCACAAGCCTTAGAGTGGCAGCTGCTAATATAAGTCATTAAGAGCAGGTTCCACTGGAGCAGACTTTAGGATGGATACTTAACAGCTACTGCCACAATTTGGTGACATTAAAAAAAAACAGAAACAACTATGATACACAATCAAATAAGAAAATCATTAAAAGTAAAGTAGCAAGTAATTCTGGTAATATCAAAAGTTTCCAGTGAGCTGCCTGAGATTTTTTTAAACAGCATCTCATGCAGTTGAATTCCAGCCTACTAGTAAATGAGACTCACTGGGGTAAGTGTGCTGAGTCTATGGAAGGAGGAAATTTCCAAGAGGATATACAAACACACTGAATGAAATTTACATTCTGCTGAATTTATTGTCTGCCATGTCTAGCATACTGTTTGAAATGTTGTTTTTATCAGACATCTGGGTAAAATTTAGAAAAGCTGGGAGATACAGAGGTTTCAAACTCTTTGGAAGAACCTCATAATAGTTAATTGTCATGCTTCAAGATAGGTCTTTTTATAACACAGTGACTATACGGTCATTATGAAACCATCCTAAAATTCTGATTCTTGATGATATTACAAAAACTTTTGGAATTAAGTGTTTAGGGAAAGTCAAAATGATGGGAATATCAAAGTACTTGCGTTTTGGAACCAGACCATTTTTTTCCTAATAAGCAGAATATCAAACTGCAGCATTTACTAGGAGACTGTACTTGGTGAAGAACATTTTCTCCAAAAAGCAGACAGATAACTAAAGGAGACATCCATACTTGTAACCCCAGATTTGCTACAAGCCCAATATCCAGGGAATATAGTAAATCAAAGAAAAAAAAATAATAAAATGAAAGATTAAACATGTCAAGACATATCCATGCCCCATTTTCCATCTTCCCCCAGTTTTGGGGGATGCCTTTCTTCTTATGTGAAAGGCCTGGAATTCCATTCACCCTATTTAAAATGGTTTCTCTACCTATACTCTTGCCATCTTCTTATAACTTTTTAGAAAAAGACAAAAAGCACCACCATAAAAAAACCCCCAAACCCTCAAAACCACCAAAAACCTACACAATACATCCCTGAGCACGTACAGTCAATGCAGGAAACTGCTTCCCACCCACTACTTTGTAGGCTGAACTTTGAACCTACAGACTCAGCAGGACTCCTGGGAGCTGCCTCAGTAAGATGAATAAGTACCTGCTGTACCTCAGCTAGCAGAGAGAAATGTGAATATTAAAACAAGAGCAATGCTCAGAATCTGACCAAGAAGGAAAAAACTTCAAGTCACTTTCTCCTGTACTTAGTATGGTCTCCATAAGTCCAGAGCAATATTAAAACCACCTGAAAGTACTGATAGATCGCATTCACCAGAAAGGAAACTGAGGTTAGAATCAGCTAAAAGGAACCAGGCTAAGTCCAACAAAATCTTTGTTTCAACAAATATCTGCCCAAAGGCTCAAACTGAAGTGTCCAGTTAATAATTTGAGTTTATAACCTCACAGACATACAGCTTATATCAGCATGTGGTCCAACATCCACTACTCTAAATCCATTCCTGGAACTACCTAATGGATTTTGACTTGCATGGATTTATTTTTTTTTCCCCTGAATAAACCATCCTTTAGCTAAGAGCATGTCTTTGCTACGCCAGAGATTTCAGACTGTATTTTGCTACACACTATCAAGTAGCACACACACTTTTGGTCTGTATATAAAATGTACAGAGACATCGAAGCCTCCAGTACACTGAAAAGCCAGCACCCTCCCAGAGCAGGCTGCTGCTGCCCTGATTGTTTTCAATTTCAGCTATTTTTTAAACCAATATTTTTTCCTTATTCCCCTTATAATTGGAAAAACCAAACAAACAAAAAAATAAACCAAAACACAAAAAAACCCAGCCAAACAAGCAAAAAACCAGCAGAAAACCTAGTGTTATGCAATCTACACATTCATGAACTAAACCATACGTAGCAATGAACGGCAGATCTAGAATCAGTGGCAAAGATTCTGTTAATGTCAAAGCAGCCCAGACTTCTCCAAAAGGAATAATAAAAGAATGACATCTGAGGTTCTTGAGGTTAGGTAGAAAATATGAACAAAGGGGAAAGTTCTTTTACCAGCAGCTCTCTGCAGCTTTCCTTCAGAACTTCTGTTACAAACTATGTTCATCCACTCAAGGGGCCTGAGGCAGTGACCTGCTGGCAGCCATTCACAGGATTTACTTCAATCCTAAAAGCGACTTCAGCCAACTCAACTAGTTATTGATAGGTGAATATTCAGCCTAGATACCATTTTCATAAGTTTGGGAATTTCCAGTAATTCAGAACAATTATTAGTAAAGGTTATCAAAGGCCTGCTTCATTACTGGGAATAGACTAAGATTTTTCAAAGGATAAATTATTCTCTTTTAGAGAATACAGCAACAGAAAATGACAAAAAAGTTACTGAGAAACTGAATACACCACAAATATATTCCAGGTACCATACCCACCGCGTATATAGTTTTATAATGCCATACATGCATTATTACGTTACAAACCATAAAGGCACTACAGAGGCAGTTAGGTACAAATTACAAATAAAATCATGGTCAAAACTGCATCAATACAAGAAGTGCTCCGGCAGAGCTCACAGTAACCTGTATGCAAAGGAGAAGTTCAAAACAGAGTAGACAGATTAATAGCTGTATGTGCATTAAAAATCTGTAACATTAGTTAAGCATTTATGACCTAAATAACAGGTCCATGCTTTGCATTTAGATTAACAATAAAGCAAACTCCACGCAACATAAATGTTACAAGAAAACAGCCAATGTAAAATTCACGTTTTGTCTTTCTGCCAGATAATAAAAATGATTCCCCACATGGAAATTAGATTCTTCAAAGCTACCATACTGAATCATTTAATTTGTCTAAGTACTCCTAATGCAGCTGCACACTGCAATGAGAATTTGAATTTTAGATTAAGCAAATGAAGGGCAAGGTAGTTCTTCACACACAGTTAGAAATATTACTTAATAACAGGTTGCCACACAGTTTATAGAGACAGACAGTAACCCAGTGCAATTTCATTTAGCCATCAGAAGGATGGATGGATGTACCAATATTGTTTTTACTTAAATATTTAATTGCACCCCTTTTAGATCCCTCCTATATGTAACAGTTTCTCATAGCTAATGTATGGAACTAACCTGGAGTAGCATAACCGCAGTTTCTGCTTTGACTCATTGCCATTCAAACTTTCACTGCCTGACCATCATTCTAGCTTTTAAAGGTCTGTTTCAATACATTTGTTTTGTGAATTAGTTAGGGAAGGCGTTCCATCTGTAAAGTTTAAAGTTTGAACACAAAGTGTTCAGAGTGAAGTTAAGTGATCTTGAAACCCCTTAATAGTCTTAACAGATCTAAATAGTCTTAAAATATTTATTGCATATTTACTAACCCTAAGCAGCTCAGGCATGGCTGAAATAATTTTAACTGTACCTTGTGCTCCCTTTAAATTAATAATAATAATAATAATAATAATAATAATAATAGAGCACAAGTAAAGTCCAGGGA
>WUAM01000159.1:363496-388180 GCA_024336885.1 Actenoides hombroni
AGAAAGAAAGAAAGAAAGAAAGAAAGAAAGAAAGAAAGAAAGAAAGAAAGAAAGAAAGAAAGAAAGAAAGAAAAGAATCCTCCAAGTGATACATAAAACCACTGCATCAAAATTCAGAAGTGCAGGTCTCTTAGGCTCCTAGAATACCACTCATCTCTGAGCTCTGAATAGCTTTTCTCCTGCACGCTTTTCACATTGTTTCAGATGGCAGAAACAGTTTGAATTTCTTTAAATACTGGTCTGCTTTTCAAATCCCTATGGTCACCTTGCTCAAGCTGATGCTGCAAATTTAGAATCGAAACCCAGTTCTGAAACCATCACACCACTGCCTCGTGTTTCTTCTTCAGTCTAGGGGAATCCATCTCTCATACACAGGAATGGTATCTTCACCATTTGAAACACCACAAATGAGGGGTTCACAGAAACATTAACCTAAAAAGCATTCTCTGTGTTCCTTTAGGAAGACAAAGAGACCACCTAAAAAACCCACAACTTTCTAATAGCTTCTGCTCATTTTATTGTAGGACAAGAAATAACAGCATTATAATGTTGTAAAGACTAATATATTCTTCAGTACTGTTCAAAAGTTACCTGTCATACAAAAGCCTGAAGAGAACCATGCTAGAATGGTTTGTTAGTATAAAATTTAAAGTTTATTACTAATATTTTTGTCTTTAGTTCTTTCGAAGCACCACTTCTTTTTTCAAACACTACCCAGCTCCCCAAATAAAAAAGAATAAATTGTCAAATCCTTACTGATGGCCTCTTGAGGGGAGTCTATTTTTGAAATAAATATATATGGAAGTAAATTTTTACATTAATATAAATAAAATGAGTCTATGTAACATTGCCTTCTTATTTATCTTCAAAACACTATAGTACTATCACTCCTGCCTGTAACATTCCTGTTTCCCCTGTTAATATTATGTCAAAGTGAAGAGAAACTCTTTCAGAGAGATTCTGATGAATGCATTCTAAAGGGGGGCACTACAAAAGTGACAAACAAGTATTTTCTATGATTTTGAAGAATGTTTCAGATCAGTACACATTTAAGAGTAAGCAGATTTCAGGATATTATTTGCATTTATAGGTTAAAGTTTGTCAAGGCTTTGTCTTGCTTGATAAATGCTTACTGGCTATACACCAGATGACTGTAAGAGCTCTATTTACTTACATTCTCTGATCCTGCCTTCAAGACTGCTTAAGTACAGGAGTCTTGTAAAAAACACATTTTGTTCCTGTTGAAAAAAGTAGTAGCATTAACCTCCTCCCCCCATCTTTGTAATTCAACACAAAACAAGCCAAGTAAAAAGAGTCACAAAGAGAAAAAGAACTATTCCTCTGAGGAAGTGCTTTAATGAAGTAGAAAAAGGCATAAACACCTCTGGATGCCTTGCGTAGAACATGGGAAGTCACATGAAAAAAAAAATACAAGAAACTTCAAGGCTTAGTAAGGTATTCTGTGTCCTGTCAGAAAATGGCTGCTACATAAAAGCAAAAGTTACTGCCTTAAGCGAAACCTGCATCTTCTTTGCTGCTTTTGTTTTTCATCATGCTTTCCTGCTAGAGTGACACCTTCCAGCAAGGCTGTCAACTGGCTTCAATGTATGGAGAAAAAGCATACAACAATAACAAAATATAACCAGGCTGTCAGATGGAGCATATACATTGGTTAGAATTAATTGGTAGAACCTATCTGTCCACATACTGTAAACTTCCACATAAGTGTTAATAAAGCAATTCAATTCAACCAAATAACCAATTTCAACCATCTATTCCACTTCAATTAAGACATGATTCTTGACATGCTCACTTCAAAAGGCTTAGGATGCAAAAGAGCAAGAACTAACAAAGCTGTAAATACAGCAAACTGGAAATTAATATAAAGAATAAAAAAAGTTTGAGTAAGGCATAAGGAGAAAGGAAAAAAACAGCAAAGGAACAAAGAGTAATGATATACAGTAAATGGTATACAGTGAAAACAGCAGATGAGGTGGCTGCACTGGCATTAGGGCAAGAGCAAAGGAGGTTAAAGCTTTTACCATACAGTGCAAGATAAGGAAAGTCTTAAGTGGTTTGGCATTGTCACAACAGACACTGAGGAGTTACTAGCAGTCTACCTTTCCCTGAATAGCACTGGTACAACTCAACTGTATCTGCAAGCAAAGTCAATCAATGAAAAGAATGTGTGAAACTGTCTATAATGATCAAAGTATGATAGAAACAAGAGAATGACAGCTTTGAAAATAAAAATTTAAAAAAAAATAAAAACCTATATTTTATCTAGCTCAAGCCTCCTTTGTGTCAGCACTTTAACACAGCAAAGGTGCTGACAATAGTTCTGTTAACATTACTGTGAAAACTACTAAAGCGAAATGAGGTTTTAAAGACTGCTTATATTTAACTGATGCCCCAAATTGCAAGCCTAAAAACAAGACTCTACCCACCATACCCCAGTTTTCACACTGTATGACCTATGTAGAAACCAAGTAAACTAAATGGAAAAGCAACACCATTCTTCATGTGTAGAAGGAAAAACTCAGAGATTCCCAATCTCACCAAGTTTCTAATTCAAAAATCTTTCAAGTGTATTCCCCATTTACTATGAATGCAATTAAACTACAGCTATTAAGACCTCAAGCACTTGATGTTCATCATAAATGCTGAAGTTCCTTTAGTACGTTACAGTGCAATCTATATTAGCACAATTTTTATAAAAGCAGGTAGCTGCTGAAAATATCATTCAAGATTAAATGATTGTTGAAGTGTTTATAGAACAGTCAGAATAAGAACTATTTATTCACATAATCAGAGAGAAAACAATAATAGTAAATAGAATACTCAGCAGACTAAAATCACTGAATTCACAGTTGTGTGCAATTAACTCTTGCAGCTTTCAGGACCGAACTTACTTCTTCTCCACTCGTCTTTACTTGTACTCACAGTAGTGGTAAATATGGCTCCCATTACTTCTCCTGATTTGTGGACATAGCCCAGAGGGCCTGAGAAGTCTCACAAGTCTATATCTCAGCTCAAAGCATGAGAAACAACTGGTACAAGGACTGGAATATATAGCACCCTTAGCGTAGCATTTCTGTACTTGCATCAACAGCCACAGTACCCACCCCTAGGAATAAACCCCAGCAATGACACCCATTTCCACAGCTTCTACTGTGACTTTTCCCACAGGGTGCATTCCTAATACATTCTCTGCATCACAGTCAGCAATACTAGACTGTAATCGCAACAAACGCTTTTTCCTAACCGTACAAGCTTTACTACTCCTTAAGGAAAGAAAAGTGCCACAGCCAACCTTAAACAGCCACTTGCAAATTCCACAATTCACTATGAAGAAACTGGGACTTTAGGTGCTATTAAGCACCAGCTATAAATTTTGCTTTTCCTTAGGAAACGAAAAGTGCAGAGAAGCATTATTTCCCAGCAACATGTAAATTTAATCCTCTGGTGTAAGAAAATCATCACTGATTGCACTACATAGTTCATATAGTGTGTCAAGTACCTGTTCTATTATAGCTGAAAGTATACTGGAGTTGTTTTGCCTATACAGAGAAAAATTTCTAAGTTGTTGCTTAATGTTACCTTTTGCTATTGCCTTGTAAAGGGCCAAGAAATTTACACAGTGTTTCTGAACACTAACACTTGCATGCTATAATGGAAGATAAAGCAATTTAATTTACATGTAGGTCTCATAGTATAGTGCATGATTTTGTCCAATTCTGTCAAGTCATTATTTTCCCTTCTAGAACACTTCAGGTTTTTTTTTTTCTTTCTGCTGAACATTTAATCTTAATCTGACATTTTATACTTTCTGTTGATGCAATAAAGAGCCTGAGTACTAGGAACACTGATATTTCCATTCAGTGTGATTAATCAAAATTCAAACAAGGGACATGGAAAAATTAAAAGCAAAGCAGTGTTACAAAACGCAGTAATGTTACTGCTCCTAAAAACCCTGAAGAACAATAATTGGGTGAAACTGGCACAACCACTAAATGGAGATACTTTCTCTAAACGCAAAGACAGCCATGGCAATCTATAAAATGCTAAATAAGACAATGCTGTATCTCAATAAAATGCAGGTGGCTAAAATATCATAAAACGAAAAATGCAAAACCTAACTGTTTTTCAATACTAATGAAAGGAAGTCAGAGTATCAGCCAAACCCTAGTGACAGTTTATTTTTTAACCAAGAAATAAGGCATACTTTTTACTGCTTTTCCTCTCTGAAGAAATTCCTAAGCAGGAGATGCTTATTATCTCAGAGTAAATTCTATCAGTTAAGAAAACCCCACCTAGTAGTCACATGAATGGTGTACTAAGAGCACCAAAATATTTTCTCTTAACCACAAGCATACATATCTAATGGACAGTGCAAGAGATTAAAAGCCATTTCATCACTTCTCGAGTGCTACTCTGTCCTTACCGTGCTGTAATTATGACTAGTCAAGTACATCTTTAATTTGCACATCTCTTCCAAATACCTATTATCTGCGTTCTGCAGACATCTGCAAATACATACATCAAAGCTGCCAACTTTCACAGCATGTTAACCAGGGTCCATTGTTCTTATATACTACTTTGAGTTGAAACACAATGCTTTAGGTCTATAAACAAGTCCACTTAGCCGTTTTCTTACAAGTTATTCATGTAGAAACTATAATGTTCTGTTCTCCCCAGAAGCTTATAATACATTACATAGATAATAGCATTTGAAAAGATTGAGCATAAAATACAGGAAACACTGACAAAATTCACCTGAGTCATGACTGGAGAAATAGCATTACTTCTTAAATAGCAAGTATGAATGGATAGAGGGAAAGGAGGGAAAAACAAAAAACCAAACTAACAAACAATCAAAAAAACCCCACCAAAACAAAGAAACAAAACCCACAAAACAAAAACAAAAACCCAATACTACTCTTTCCACTCAGTACTGACACTTATAAAGCACTTTAAAAAAAATAAATCATTCTATAAAAATACTTTTGTATGATAGAAAAATTTTACATTCAGAAATACTCATACATAATATTACTTAGAATAAACACAGACTAAGATAAATGGAAGAACATCTCTATTAGCTGACAGAACTCAATATGAAGCAACACTAATGAGCATCAAACCAGGTGTTTAAGCTTCTGAATTATACAAACCAATGTCAGACACAAACAGTATGCCATAAAGTATTAAACACAAACTACAATAGAATTAGCTTCCAATACACTCAACAGAACATAAATCTCCACCTAAGTCTCCTAAAACATGCAAAACAAACAAATGAAACATTGAGAGAAGACCAGCCCCAGCTGGCGAGACAAAATGCAATATTCTGATCTTCTGCACCAGCTTGTTCTCTCCTGAAGCTATAAAGTCTTTCCTAACAATTAGGATAATCAAGGACTAGAATATCAATTTTTAAAGGCTGAAAGCTTACCCAAGCAACTTGGGAATTTCATCACTGGGGGTTTTTGGAGAATAAGTCCAATAATAGAGGCAATGGCCACAAATTCTATCTTGGGAGATTCAGCTGGGCATTGAGCATGGCAGTAGATCAACAGCTAAACAAACACATGGTTGACTTGATCTATTGTTGGCAGTAATCCTGCTTTAAGCAGATGTTTCGACGAAATGAGATATTGAAGTCTCTTCCAAGCAACAGTCCAGCCAGGCTGCGGAATCTCCCATTCCTGGATATTTCTAACATCCAATGGAAAAGGCTCTAAGGAATCTGATTTCAAGTCAAAATCTGCTCTACCCTGAGCAGGAGTTGGACTAAGATCCAAGTATAACATGCATTATTTATTATCTTAGCTGTGTCACTGAACCTGTTTTGTCCCTGCCTATGCTTACAGACACGTCAATTCAACACTTGGGATGCATAAAGAAGAGTGTGTCCAGCAGGTCGAGGGACGTTCTCCTCCCCCTCTACTCTGCACTAGTGAGACCACATCTGGAGTACTAGTTCAGTTCTGGTCTTCCCAGTTCAAGAGGGAAAGGGAAATACTACAAAGTCCAACAGAGAACTACGAGGATGATTAAGGGACTGGAACATCTCTCTTATGAGGAAAAGCTGAGAGCCCTGGGACTGTTTAGCCTGGAAAAGAGAAGACTGAGAGGGGATCTTATTAATGTTTACAAATACTTGAAGGGTGGATGTCAAGCAGAAGGGGCTAGTCTCTTTTCAGTGGTACCCTGTGGTAGGATGAGGGGCAACGGTCACAAACTGGAACACAGGAAGTTCCACCTCAACATGAAGAAAAACTTCTTCACTGTGAGGGTGATGGAGCACTGAAATGACTGCCCAGAGAGATTGTGGAGTTTCCTTCTCTAGAGACATTCAAACCCACCTGGATAAGTTCTTATGTGACATGTCCTGGGTGATCCTGCGCTGGCAGGGGGGTTGGACTCAGTCTCCAGAGGTCCCTTCCAACCTCTACCATTCTATGTTCTATGTTAGCTATGCAGGTCTACAATGCCTAATTGCCTGATGCAAGAGATGAGATTTAGCATACAGAGTATGAACTTTCTGCCTGAAGTTACACAGCTCCTCATGTCAGAGCTTAGAAAGAAAAGATCTTCCAGTGTCTTAATATCTCTATCATGAAGTATAGAGAAGTAGTAAATATAATATTTAACTAATAATTTGCTATTTCAGTAGTTAATCAATGCAGAAAAAAAAGATCAGAAACTTTCAAAAAGGCAATGATGACTTTGTAAACAAACTGGAAAAATAAAATTTCATACTGTTTATAACAACAGAGACACAGATCTTCAGCATAGTTTTGGCCTTATTTACCTCAGAAGTCATTCTCTAAGCAAGCAAGGATTAGCAGCAATACAACAATTACTTATCTTACAATAAACTCTACTACTTTGCCAATTATATCAACAGAGTTGCATTGGTGCCAGCATCTGAAGAGAGAAGGTTCTTAGTGATCAACACCTCCTGACATAGCATCTCATCATGCCAGGATACAGAGCAATAACTGTAATTTAATAATGCTGTCTGCAGTGCCCAGCCAGCAGCTATAAGCATAGAGAATAAGCAAATTTCAATACAAACAAAATGGCAATGCTGCAATAACTAATAAAAAGTCCTTTCTTTTCTGTTTCTGGTACAGTAGGCAGGGTTAATATTGAGGCCCAGAGGTGAGAAAGATCATTCAAAACAGTGAATTAATTCAACAATCTGATTGTGAGACAGTGAAAGAGAGCAAGACAATTAAAACTGATAAGCACAAAAGATTCATCCTTTCTGCCTACCCTGAAATCTTTGGATAAATCACTTCAACACTCATGACTAAACACATACATGTCACTTTAAAGACCATGTAAACAAGAAATTGGATTAACTTCCCTTAGCACAGAAACAAAATTCAAAGTAGCCAGAAATCTTCAATATCCAAATAAACATTAGTCAAACAACTGAGTTTAGAACTCATTTAATTCAAACCCTGAAAGTCTGGAAAAAAATTGGTTTGAGAGAAAATCTGTGCCTTACTTTTCACTTTCCTGTTGCCTGTGCTGCAAATGCAGTATACACTCTTCTTTTTAACCAATTTCATGTTCTTTTAAAATTTGAAAAAAGGGTTAAAGGTCCCATTAAAATTAATATCATTGTCTTCACTGTAGAACATCAACATCACAATATGTCACCAAACTCTACAGACCTTTCTGTATCTCTAAATAATGATAAACATTAAACCTGTTCAATTAAATATAGCATAACAGGAGATAGCTTTCTAAACTTATTACTGACTTTTTTGTGTATGTAATTGTTTTACATGAGCTACTGTATTTTAAAGAAATTACATTTTTTCCAATCATGTAAGCCATTATCTGTTCTGACACTCATTTAACTGGCAAAAATTCAGCCACTCATTCTAAACAATTCAATTTGCTGTGTATTAATCATTTAAATAGTTTTTGCTGTCTCTTATCTGAGCACCTTCAGGATAACTTCAGCTGTTTTTCCCATTTATACCTAATTTAGAAAAAAATTGTGACAGAACACAACAACATTTTTGAAACTAGTAACAAAAATGTCACTGGAAGCGGTTCATTAAAACTGCAAAATATGCATTGCATCCTCCCTGTTGAGTCAGTACATATGTTATTAAAGACACATTTGAAGACAGTAAATCCAATATAAATCACAACTTTTAATAAAATTCAAGTGTTTATGTTCTTAATATGGTACTGAAAATATTCACAAAATACAGAGGGCAAGCTGTACTTTATTTGCCAGACTAATTCAACTAAATAACAGATTTAAAATAAATTTTGGTATAGTGAGATGCAATTTTTATAAATTTTTTAACTCATTTAATAGAAAATGTTGTAGGCAAAGATTTTGTGAATCCAGGTCAGCAGTCATTTTTATAGACAGAGACACATAATCTAGGGCACATCAGTATATAATCCATGAACCCAGACTTCATAATGTAAGTTTTTCATCAAAATTTCCTCAAAACATTCCACGATGCTAAAGAACTAAACTAGATGTTGCAGGAAAAATGAGGAGGAAAAAATATCCCTTTGCTCTATCATTTATATTCCTGTAGAACAGTCATTCTACCCCAGCTTCTTATAATCACTTTAAAGACTGATTTTTACCCATGAGATTAAGCTCTAACAGCTTCACACAGAAGGTGCAGGGGAAACTCCAGTATAGGTAAATAGATGATTCAAGCAAGGCAAACAAACACTGTTGAAGAGAGATATATCAGGAAGACAAAAAGTTAATAAAACTTTTGAAATAGAAGTTACTGAATATATTTACTAATATTGAATACATGCTGATGTTTCCTAATGTTAGAGTTGGTCAATACTGTCCATGGAGAAGATGATCAGTATACTTATAGTAAGAAAATCAAATCATTTTGAGGTCTGAAAAAAGCAAATAAGCTAAAAATATATAGTTAAATACATGAAGTTGTATACTAGGGAGCCCTTAACAAAATAACTTAAGAACTTACCAATTACAAAGAGCAGAAGAGATGTAAGACTGAGATTTTACTATAGGACAACACTGCGCTATTGTGGTACACTGATGAGAAAGTATTTTCAAACCTTAGAACGCTTGAAAATCCTTAACTCAACAGTAAGTATTATACTAGGTCTATTGGTGACTTTTCCATCCAGTCCTAGACATGTAAACTGAAGAAAAGTGAGCTAGTTCGGAGAAGGGCTGTTAAGATGATTAGATGAACAGAGGATCTCACAGCTTCCAACCTCAAAGTGCAACATAGAAGCCGCTAGTTCATAAAGTTCGTCAAAAGTATATCTGTAAAGATAATCTCCAAGTTTTCCAAACCTTGCCTAGGTTATCCTTCTCAATTTAAGGTGATTTATATGTAAAATGTAACTAACATACATTGCTGCAGTGTATTTTTTTGCATATTTTTGCCTTTCCCATTACTTCCAAATTTATTTATTTTTTCCCCTAGTAGGCAATGGCAAACAGAGCTCAGCAAGAAAATAGATAGAAGTGGAATAACCCAACTCAGAACCCAGAACTAACATGATATCATGAGTGTTTCCAGACATGTTATTTCCTTTATTAAAATCAATCTGCATTATGTTTCATTACCTTGATTTTGCTAATGTAAACTTCTTAGGTAGTTAAGAGCACTGCTGATGGTGGTGATAATCATTTTGCACAAAATTAATCTCAAGGGGCCTCAGAGTACTGCAGATTTACCAGAGTGAACACCTATACCATTACACCTTGCAGCCTTAGATTAAGCACTTAGACATGTAGAAAAATTTTACTTGTGACAGGTATTTAAAGTCTGGCATCTTTTCAGAAATTACAAGAAATCACACTCAAATGCTATTTTCAGATGAAGATAAGATCACTAAGTTTACATATGCATTTCACAGTTTTGCGAGTACTCAAAATCATATGAGTACATGTTGGGCAGAACAAAAGAAAAGCAGCATTTATAAGTGTTTCTTTTCTTACAGAAAACAGTTGAGTTATGCTTTCTTGTTCCTCCTATTTATTTTTTTTTTAGCACTCAGGCTCAACATTAGCTTCCTCGGACAGATCTATCTAATGTGTCTGTGTTACAGCTCCTACATTCCTGTTATTACAGTAGGCAGAACTGCCCTAATTGATATAAAACCAAAACAAACAACAAAAAAACCCAAACCTACACATATAGCTGTTTGAGAGGAGTCAAGAAGCCGTTGGTTAAATCATAGCCAACTTGCCAAAAAAAAAAAAAAAAAAAAAAGGTGCCCACATTCTAACCTATGGTTGGCAATTTCTCCCAGCTTCCAGGTAGAGCCAACTTTGTCTTAATCCCTTGTGTTCTACTAGTACCAAGTTGCAAAGATCTTGCTATGGAATACAGATACTACTGAATATAGTTACTGCTAATTGGCTGTAACCCATAAGTCACTCTGCCTTTTTCAGTGTCACATGTTGTTACCAACTCAAATGTCTCAGTTTTGGCAAAGCTAACAGGTCAGGACTTGAGGATGATGAGAAGATGCTGCCAAGTCGGGTAATGGTGCTTTTCATGGCTCACTGCCTTGCTCCCTGGTTAAGGCTTCCTTGTAAGGCTAATCTCCCAGGAAACCCAAAGGCATGAGCATTCTTCACTAAAACAGTAAGAGTACAAAAATTCTCAGTTCATTGCATTCATTTCTGCATTACTTACCACGTAAAGATATTGTTCAATACAAATGCACAGACTAAACTGAGCAATAAAATAGTGTTAAGGACTTTAAACTCTTTCAAAAAGCTAAAAAAAAAAAAAGAGGCTATTTTTGAGATACAGTGATTACTGTTCCAAGAGAAATAAAATGCTCCTTCCTTAGCATGCAATACAGTTCAGTTCTTTTTGGCTCTGTCAGAGTTATTCCTGTTTTCCTTCGTTATTCTCCAAACTATTAAAAGTAAAAAAAAATTAAAAAAATCACTTTAGATTCTAGCTATTGGGGACATGGTATTTAAACTTCCACCCTTGCTGTTGTAGGTGGGCATGATCCATATTCAGATCCAGAGTAGTAGTCAAAGGATTAATATGAAATTGCAACTTCTGTTTTTCCTGTTAAAAACATGAACCCCTACTTCCATAACCCTTACAGAATCTGCACTAGTTGGTTTTATCACTTTTATGAAGCTTTTAAACATCAACTGCATTAACTAATTAATTTGACATTAACTAATTAATCTACTGACCAAAGAGAGAAAGTGGCACTAGGAAATTATTCATTTGGAGGTTACATTAATTAAAAATAATACAGCAGTGACAGAATTTAATCTCGTGCTTCTCACAAGGCCATGGAATCACTCACAGCTGCAGCAATTTCTGATAAATCCATGGAGAGATTTCATGATGGGAGTGGAATTAATTTGTGTCACCCCTAAGAGCGTATGTGCTCACTCAACAGTACCTTTATTAAACAATATTAAAAATGCAGAAATTGAACAAACCAAGAGTATCTATTGTTTGAGCTAGCACATGATACAATGTCTTCAATATCAAGATACAATTATTTGCATCAATAAAATTCAGGGGATAATAGTCAGGAGGACCAGAACATACTTTACTGTCTGTCTTTATCTATGTGAATACACAGTGTGAATAGACTTCTCCTTGACTAGTTTAAGTTCATTATTTTTATTCTACTTTTCTCATGACAACTTTTAATCCAACAACTTGAAAACTGGGAAATTACCTTAAAAAAACCCAGCCAAGACAAAAATCAAAATATGCTTAAGGAAGGAAGGGAGGGAAAAATAAACAGGGCTGGGGACAAAAAGAGGCAATCTTACAAATATAACTACTAAGCAACAGAGCTTTAGAGAGTTACCCAACTCAAAAAGAAAAATGGACATGTGAAAGTCAACATCATTACATAAGTACACTGAACAGTGTACAATGAAAGACAAAAATTATACACACTTTGTACTAATTCAGAATATTTTTCACATTTTTGATGCGGATGAATAAAAAGCCAGTCATATTCTTATTAATAGAAAAGCTCTTAAATTAAAAAAGAAACTCCTTCAATAAGAGCTCAGTTACACTAATATTTATTTATGACTTAACTGAGGGTCACAAGTCAAGCTATAACCCCCTGCTGAATGGGTATAAGAAAGGCTAATATTTCATATCCAGTCTTCAAAAAAATGTTGAAGACTGTTTTACATCACTCAGCTGCAACCACCACTCAGACAAGAGCAGAGGCAGAGCAGACTGAGCTGTAATGAACCTGCCAACCACTAGCTCATGGACCGGCTTCTTTAAGAAAAGCTGCTAGTCTTGAGAATGCTTTACAGGAACATGGCCAGCCCTGAGCAATGGAAGAGGCACCACCAGCAGTTCTGGTTCCTGTTACGTAGGGTCAGGAACAGAGGAATAAACCATTTAGGATATGGATTTACACAGAGAAAGTGCCCATTACCCTCCACATTTTGGTTTTTTGCAGCTCACTCGTTGCTAGCTGTGAGTTTTCCCACAGCAGAGTGTACAAAGGTAAAAGAAAGCAATGCCACGAAGAAAGAATCCAAATGTGTTTCAAGCTGCACAACTCCTTTTCCCATCTTTAGACTTGTGTTCAAGCACACTGGTGCACAACTCCCAGAACAGATGAGATAACTATGGCAGAAAACTTTAAATCTGCTGTTTGTATACCAAATAAATAAACAAACAAGGCTGCGTTAGCACTGGCATAAAGAACCCAGCAACACACAATGGCAGTGAAGGGCCACAACACAGTGCCAAATTCAATAGCCCACACCCAAAACCAATCACTCTACGTTTAGGAAACTACTATCAACTCATAATTCTAAAAGAAGGAGGACTGCTGGGCTTGAATAAAAAGAGCAGCAATTAGACTAATGGACAAACTCAGTGGCAAAGAAACAGCAGTAAGAAGCAAGAGAAGATGGAATTATGAGCTACTCCAAGCACAGGGAGTTAGGCTTCTTCAGTAACTAAGGATCTCTCCACTCAACTCTTTTCTGGAGCTTAATACAAGACATCCTGCTGAATACATGAGCCTTCTACTAAGTAAAGCTCTAACTACCCAAGTACCTGGGCTGTTTTGAATGGAGGATGTAAAAAAAAAACCAAACCTGCAGCGTGGAAGATTCTTTTGTCTGTATCACTTAATAGCATAAGCTTGATGCCAGAACCTGTTACACCTTTGAGAGACATTGCAGTAGAGTACGCCTACAGCTGAAAGCAAGAAATGTTTTTGCAGCTTGCACATATATAACCCAAATGGTTTCAAGTTTGCTATTGCAAGAACTAGTGACAACATAGTTGCAGCACCATAGTTTCCAGCATGAATTGTACACCTCTGCCAAAAAGCTAAGGTAAATACTCACGTTAAGCATGCCATCTATAAAATGGAGATAACATTTGGTCTGGTTTTGGTATTACTGGCAAGGTATCTTATACATGCCAGCAGAAAATGACACTGCAGATTATGACAACAGTCACATTCGCCAGGGGGTACTGTCAAACAAGTAATAGGAATCCTAATAACTAGAAGGAACTATTAAGATTAATCAATATAAAAAGAAATAAAAATGCTTATGTAAAACATTATAGTCTGTTCATTGAAAAATTACAAACCACAGAATACAACTGATCTGGCAAGACAGCTAAATTGTTATTGATTTGCATTGTGAATTTTTTGCCTTCTTGACATTTCTAGAATTTTTATTTCAGTATATACTATGGCTCATAGTGAAGATGAAATCCATTATAAATTCCACACATCTGCTGATATGCCATTCTGAAATTAACTGTCTTGAAAACTACATTTGGAGCACATGCAAGTCATTCAATTTCCCAATATTAACTCCTCTTACATCAATACCTGAATTTAAGATAGTTTGCATTCTTGTTCACATTGTAGAACAAAAATCAGAAAATCATTCCTGTGGGGTCACAAGAAACAAGCAAAACTAGTATTTTTTGAGCCGTTGTTCAGAGGAACAGAATCAGCTGAGGAGGCTAGCATTTAAGTGGCTGAATAAATCAGTGACTTAAATTCTCAAGAAATCTGTGATGTAACCAAAGCTTTTTAAGTTCATGAAAATCTGATGATTAAATCTAAGTTTTTATTACCGTTAACCTCATGCCCCTTTTTTATATAATCAATTTAAGTCTGTTTTAACAAGGATTTTGTCATACAATATAGACTTTTAACATCTAGTATTTTCTAAAGGCTTATGCGTAGCTACTCGTGACCCACAAGTACAGTAATGGTCAACTGAAGATGCAGACCAGCATCTCTGAAAATGATACGTCTTAGTATGGATTATATGTAAGCATGTAAACATGCACTGATAAAAAGTTACAGTAATGAGGGGACTCTGGTGAGTGTTACATATACTCAGTTACAACTCAGGTATCAACCACTAAGTGGTCTGTTTTAAACAAAATTAATTCTGACTTAAACGCCATTTACAATTATTTTTCTTCTATGCTGCTCTAGTTTCCCATTGAAATAAAAATTACTGTGTGATAGCAAGTGATATCCAAATATTTGAGAGATACATAATACATGCTATTTGTCTCACAGACACTGTCTTTAGCTTTACACTAGCTATCCCCAAAACTCAACAGGGATCTAGTGATACTGGATATAAACAACATAACTATTATTTTTTTCTGAGAGAGTTTAACATTTAAGCTTCACAAACCAGCAAGCTATTTCCTGATTACTCTCCCTCAATCCTTATCACTAAACTAATTCAGCATGTCTTTTGTCCTCCATTGTTAATCTCATACTCCCACACAAGGAATTAATCAGAGAGCAACAAAACAATATCTATGTTATCTGATAGCATTAATGACACATTTCTTTATTAACAAGAAAAATCTATTTATCAGAGTTCCAGCTTCAGGTTTTACATGCAGCTGACAGGACACTTGTGGGTTCAGCTTCAAATACAGCTCAACACTGAATGGGCTCAGAACAACATTTCCTTTGATCACCATCTGATAGTCCTCCTCCTTATCTGGACAATTTTAGACTTGGTCTGCCATCTAACCTTGCCATCTACTTGCCCTGTACTACCATACCTGCTGTAAAACATTCATTCAGTAGTTGAAGCTGGAAATACCCAACTAGGAAAACACTTAATACAATGAGAAGATGAAGTCATATGCACTTCACCAGCAGAGGCCAAGGTCTAGTGCAGACAGGACAAAACTTTGCAAGACAGAAAAATTAAATTAACGTTACAGAAGAGAGTACAAACTGGGTCGAAACAATGAGCCATTCAGGGGACAGTAAACTGCACAGGATTTTCTGTGTAAAAAAATGACAGGTGGGCTTTGCTGAGACTGTTGACTTTTTTGTTTGTTTGTTTGGTTGGTTTTGTTGTTTTTTAAATTATCAGTATTTCTAGTTAGAGACAATTTTTCTCCAAACTGTTTATAATATAGAAGGCAGGTAAAAAAGGTCTACAAAATTAAGTAGCAAACTACTTAAAGTTAAAAAATAGAAATAAATGAATATAATATGGTGCAAAGGTCTTACATTTTTATCTGATACTTCACTTGATACTCATGGGGAAAAATCATGTGTTACCTTGAAGATGCTCCTAAATTAAAATTCCTTGTACAAATTAGAAACTTTGACATTTAAAATGAATTTTAATAGGGTAATAAACTCAGGAAATTTCATAACTCAATCCAAGATATGAGGCATCTCTGACCCAATAACCGCTTACTCTGAATGAAAGTCATCATTAAACTCTCATGAGGCAGCACTCCGATAGATGCTTTAGCTTTAGAGTGACTTATTTGAGTGATTTGATGATTTGATGAAGGAAAAAAACCAGTTGTTTATTTTTAGCACTATCTTAACAAGGACTTCAAGAACTTCACAATATTGCAGGATTTGCTCTATACTCACACCTGTATAGTAGGACACAATATTTGGTATTTTTCTTAAACACTGAATAGCCAAAGTTTTTATAGTATTTCCATTCTTTAATAAAGCCACTTTTCATCTCCTAAAAAAACCACACCTGAAAGTTGACACCAATCAGGCTAAGTGCTCAGAAACCAGGAACTGAAGAAAAAGAACAATGAAAATTAGACATTTCCACCTACCTGTTCCTTGGAGCTTGACTTCTTATGAGATGTTTTCTGTATAATTAATCTGTAAAACATTAAACACTATATTCAGTACTTCTTGGCATGCCATACAATATAAATAAATATAAATCTTTAACATTATTTTTTTAAATAACCAGCTTGATACTTTTTCTATCTTGCTGTTATTGAACCCCAGTGCTACAATACTACAATGCATTCATTGTGTTTTTATCTGGTCTGCTGTTAAAAGACCTTGATCCAAGAAGTTTTCAGGATCATCTTCACCTCAAAATCTGAACCATCACATCATAAATCACTGCTGTTCCCACAGGCTTCAGTAGGACTTATTTGTCCAGCACCTCTCAGCACTGAGTCTCTTTATCACAATCTTTTCTAGCAGAGGGCTACCAAACTTCCCTGGATATCCCTTCCACGAGTATAACCTCTGTGTACATCCAATCTTAGGTATATAGATCCCCTATTACTGATGAGAGAGTGACATAAAACGCAGCTCATGTGATTTTATAGATCGTACGTATTCCTAGAGTTAATATTCCTCACAATTTTATCTTTAATTTATTATGGTTTTAGTCAGGACAAAACATAGGATTTTTAAAACTATATTTACTTATAGAATATGTCATAATAAATAGCATAGAAAATATGAAGTAATACCACAGAACTGAAATAATCCAACAAATTGCAGTAGTAACAAAATTTTCACGGAAAATATTCCATAAATGATGCTCAACAAAATTTTAAAGAAATTTATTAGATGGGCAGTCAAGAAAGTGAGAAAATATGAAAATGTGGTTTATTGCAATATAAGATGGAAAATATGAATTGCGAAGCAGAATATTGTTCATTAAGACTGTTATAACTGAAATAGCAAGAGTACCCTTGGATGGGGTAGGTGAACACTTATCTCAGAGCTCTGTAAGAACAGAGTTGTTGAAAAAGTAAAACTCTTAAATAACTACGTTCCAGACTAAGAATGAAGTCTGTATCAAGAAGGGAACTGAAAGCCCTCCAATGAGGCTTGAGAACTAGGTGTTCCCAATGGGCCATGACACTATTCATGCTTTGACTTGTCTTTTAGCAGGAATGTTCCTCCCTTCCCCCTAAAACAGAGGATAGGCTAAATCAGATTTGAAACAGTCAAACCTACAAACAATCAGATCATACACAAGTTAGAGAAGCTTGTAAAACCAGCATTAGCTAATGAATGGCTGTAATGCCCTGGCCAGCTGCAGATAATCAATGACCCCACAGATTGCCAGTTCTTACCTTCAATATATAAACAACAATGCACCCACCAGGCTTGTCAAGACAGAAATCATTCAGTCTAAAGCTGTACTGGTAACCCAGCATTAACATCAATCCCACATCAGACCGCATCCTCCACTCAATTAATACTCCTTCCAACTCACCTCATTAAATCTGCTCTTTACATTTCACTACAGAGCAACAGCTTCTGACAAAGCAGCAGTAGTCTGGATTCTTGAACTAATAAAAATTGTCATCTACATATTGATAACTGCATGTTCCCAAATTACTTTCCAAAACAAGAAGTGAAAGAGTCAGAAGCAAAAAACGTATAAAAATATAAATGTGTGCGTGCTCCTCTGCATTAATGAACAATAGATAAACCATATCAGTAACACTGAAAAATTCATATCGCATTACACAATTTAAAATAAAATACTGAAAGACAACTCAAAAGTATCTAAAGATTTTAGAATTACTAAAATAGGCATATCATGGTCTATATAAGTAAAAATGTCACAAAAATATTAACTCCCAAAATAAGAATAACCTTTGAGAGTTTGAATCAAATTCAATACTTGGTACTTTCCTTCATTTTGCTCTTCAGAAACACAGAGGGAGAGGAGTTTGGAGGAGGCAGGAGAAAATGAAACAACAGACATTTGATATAATCAGCTTTTCATCTTTATTCATTTTGGTTTCACCACCAAGGCAAAATATTCCCTGCCTATTCAGCTGTAGTGGAAGGGAATCTTGCAGAAACTTGCGTGTAAGATTTTCAGGGAAGAAGTACTGTTACTATCTTGTCTCTCAGGGAAACCTAAACTACTGCCAGGCTAGTCAGTCTACTTGTGCTAGAAATTAGTAGCATTACTCATATGACCAGTAATATGAAGAGCACTTCAGAAATGTAAGAGAAATTCTAGTATGACTACCATTGTTTATTAGTTACTTCACAGCAGCTTGACACACACCCTTGGACAGGGACTGATTTTTACTATACACTCCTGTGAAAAAACAGTAAAATGATATAGGTTATAAAAGTCTGCTAGAGAAAAGGCTGCCTAAAAGCCAGCCGAGTGAGTTGTACGAAACTGCCTTGACTACAGCCTGAAAAGGCAGGGGGATGGAGAACCCCCATACTATTTTCCATCAAGTAATTTCCACTACTTAAGGCCCCAAAGGCACAGTTCCCACCCTTCTCCCCACTAACACCTACTATGTACATTATCAATTAGCATGGGGGTGTTTATCATCATCCTTCCCAAGACTAGTTTCAGCACTTTCCTCTTTGACTTATCTCCCATCTCAGGAGACAAACACTACAAGCTTTTTCCTTACTTTTAAGCGTCTATATCTTCTGACCATCCATGTTATGTACAAATTCTCTCATTTATTCTGCATAAAATGCCAGCCAGCCCTTGTCCTCCTCTTTATTGTACATAGTTAATGAAATCAAAAGTGGTTTTGAAAATTGTTCCACATCCTCACACTTCGTTATTTCACCTGTCATCTTACTAAAAGATTGCTTTCTAGATGTCTTATAATCAGAGTTATTTGGGTTTTCTTAAATTATCAAAGGGTAAGATTTAATTAAAAAAATTCCACTTTATTGCATGCCAGATAGGCTTAGTTTCCAGTTAAACACTTCTGGTAAGACAGCAAATATCCAGTAGGAAGCAGAGAAATATAAGGAGACATGCTACTCATTTTGAAGGCAAAATCAGAAAGACATTTGGAACACAACACAGATACTGGTTCATTAATATGAATACTAGCTGCAGAATCAAAGCCTTTCTCAAATTTTACATTGGCTAAATGAGGTACGTATTTAAAAAAAAGTTACTTCTCAATTTTACATCTTTTAACTGAGCATAAACACTCATACAGTATCAATAGTGATGACATTGCAGTATAGTTGTTTTCTCATCATTTGAGCAAAAAGTAGAACAATATGAAAAGAAAAGCATATTCAAATGAAGGATATCTAAAAATAGCATTAAGAAGTTGTAGGACAGGTGCCCCCATTTCTTCTGCACCATCAAAGTTGATTTTTTAAGCAAATGACATGAGTTTTAAGAGGCAAAGAGCAGCAGTAACACCGCACTGAACAACTATAATGACACAAGGGGCAGAACATCCTAAGTACACCTGGGTAAGATGTTTCAAAAGAAACAGGATGATTTGATTTACAAAATAGAATTAGAATATACTTATAAAACCAAAACAAATGTGAATGCATTTTTAAAATGAAGAAATAGAGAAACCTTTAGAACAAAAAAAAATCTTTATACTTAACTAAGAAAACAATTTTAATTTTTTTGTTCATAGATGTTAAACTGGAAAGCCAACAAGTAAAGCCATGACCCCTGATATTTGTTTCTACACAGTTTATCTACCCATTTCAATAGGTATTTAATTGAAAACCAAACCATGAAGGAGACAAAAATAGCACTGGTTATGTGCACATGGAGAGAAAAAAGCATGTACATACAGCATAATTTTACAATATCTGGCTCTTGTTCTTATTTGTCTAAACAGAGTGTGATTGCATTCTTGGTATTTCAATTTGTTATTGTCAAATACTATCTGAATTGTAGCAACTGAGACATAAGCTAAAATAAATGCTATTTTCATAATTTTCAACTTTTTTTTTCCTAGTATTGCTTATTCTGTTCCTTGAAAACAATCTTTCTATTAGAAGTTCTTTCAATTTAGGAAATCCTCATTTTGACTAAAATTTGCTTTTGGGGTGCCATGTTTTTACTATCATAAGCCTAATCAGGAAATAAACCTGCTGTCAGATTCTCTGTAAATATGGACCAAAGCAGGATAGCTCAGTCAAGAGACTGCAAAAGGCAGAGGAGATGTTTAATGGAAACTATGAAATAACAGCATCCCTGCAGACAAGCAGTAGTGTTAGCAAACCTGAAGTCTACCTAATCTCGAGATTTTTGAGAGATCACAATTAGAAAGATACAATCAAATTTCAATGCAGATAGTTCAGTAGCTATATATGCATCTGAGGGAGTCACTCCTAAAACCAAAGGGCAACGTGATAGAAATTACAAGAGATGCTTACCAGTAAATTTAATTCTCTTTAATAATTTAAATTTCACTAAAACTAGTAGACTTAAATGCTGAGCCGACACACAATACCAAAGAAGTAATTGTATATCTGTTTGCATAGTGCACTGCAGGTCACCAGCCAGAATTCACACATGCCCCTCAGGAGTTTAAAGAAGCTATACCATTAATATAAAGGCATTATTGGGGGTAGCAGTAGATCCAAGTAGACTTACCATTTATGGAGCCATGTTCAACTTTGAAATACAAAGAAACAGAAGCACATACTGATGAAGTGAAGTAGAACCCAAGAGAGTAACTGCAGGAAGCAGTATACTAAGAGCAGTTAATTGATGGGATTTTCAGGTTAGGAGGTGACTGGAGAGGGTGCTTGGAGCTGAGTGCAAATCAAAGTAATCTGTTCAACTCCTAGTGCATTAAGGGAAACATTCTGTAGCCTTGCAAATAAATAGATTTACTGCTAATAATTCTAACATCCTTTTCTTCTGATAACTTCTGAACTTCAGTTGTTTAGGCTACCTAATTGGTTAGGCTAAAAGAACAGCATTAAGCAAGTGCAGGACAGAAGCTGCCATTTAAGACAACATTAGCATCTCAACAGGAAACAAAATATACGAAGTAATATTAGAACAAATAAGGAAACCTGAAAACTGATAAAGTTTTCAGGACATAAGAGAGCTAGGTTAAGGCTGCAGAACAGCAGCTCAAGGGGCCACTGCAGAAAGACAAACTTCAGTCCCATTTTAAGTACCTGTGGCTGTCACTGATGTCAACAAATGCATTAATGTTATCATTAATAAACTCACTTGGAGGTGTGCAGAGGAAGTACATGTACAGAAATCATTTCCTGATATACCTGCTCTACCTTATGCTTTCCTCCTAATCCACAGTGCAGTCTCCTGTCATACTCTCTTTTCAAAAGAAGCAGTTATAATATCTGCACTTAATCTGTGAGAACGGCACAATAGCAGCATTTCTACATGATAGGAGATAGGCACATCAGCACCACTTGGTATCCTATAAACCTTGTTAGAACAGCATTATCTTATTCTATTCCTAAAATGCATGCATCACTTCTTTTTCTGTATCAAGAGCTTGTTAATGCACAGAACTGGATGCATCTACATGAAACAAAATGTAAAACCTCTGATCTGTCACAAAACTGTAACTAACAATTTCCTTCCTGCTTCCTCTAACTTAATGGATGAAAAGAACTTACTAATAACTCAGTGATGAAGAACTCAATGTATTATCTGAATTTTCCTTCTTCCTTTCCATGCAGTACTAACTAAACCCTTCAATCCCATCCAAATTCCATCACAGAGATACTAAGGAATGTCTTTTTTGGTCAGTTTGCTTTCTTCTGCCATATCTTATGAGATTGGAAGCACTAAATCCTCATTGTAGTAATGGTCCTTCAGATGTACTTTCAGTGCAACAGCTCTTTTCAAAAGCAGAACTCTTCCTCCCAACTTCTTTCCCTTTTAGAGCAATGATGAGTTAACAACAGATTGTCAGATCTTGATGGTCAGAGACCAACCAAGTCATGTAGTCAAAAATAAAGAAAGAAACAGAGGCAAGGATGATGTGGGAATCACAGTAGACAACTAAGAAAACTTTAGGGCATGGAAATGTGAAGAAGGGGTGGCAGCAGAGGAATAAAGTCAAGAAACTCAAGTGAAAGGCAAGGACAAAGATCATAGGGAAAAAAAAAGCACAGTAGTAACATAAATACAACCAATCCTTATATCCACAGTCCTTGCTATAGAGATGATCCGCCATGGAAGCAGGTACTACTTATTTTGTGATTACATGGGCTTGATGTAGTGTGGCATTTTTTAATTGAAAAGAACGTCATTAGAAGAAAGAAGGTATTTTACAGGAAACTTCTCTTTTTAAAGTAAAATATATATTCAGAGATTTTATGTTGCTTATAGACAACAAATCATTCATTTGCAAACATGGTTCTCCTTACTGTAGAACCATCACCACTTCGCAGAACTCAGTGAGGAGCACTCTTTTTCCTCCCCTCCACCAGTATCATTATCACAGTACTACAGAATGAGATCGACAGAAAGAGCAGCAGCCTCCAATAATCTCCATTTAACTGATCAGTCCTAGGTTGTTACAAAGTAGCCTGGTTTTCTACCAAGAAAGGAGAAAAAAGCATTAATTATCCAGGACAAGTACCAACACAGTTTTATGGCACTCTGGGGATTCTAAAGCTTTTAGAGATACTACAATTATTTTTAAATTCTCCAGAGAGCAGTAAATACTAAAAATAGCACCTGTACTCAGCTAAGCTGAATTACCTGTTTACAGCTCATGAGAGTAAAATCATTTAATAAAGTATTATGCAAAGTTCACTGAAAAAGCTACCACAAGAGACTAAAGATCCAGAGACCTTTTATACTTTTACAAAGTATTAATTTGATATGGACAAGGTTCAGAAAACTGCTTAGAAAAGACTCAGAGAGTTTTATAAACTAGGAAAAGAAGTTCGTGTTAAATTTTTATTGAAGGAATTAGACTTTAATGGCCAACCTATGTAATATTCCGCAAATCAGCAGTAGAGCCTGGCAGCAAGAGCATAATAGCATCAGATTTAACACCATCATCTCACTAATTGAAAGGACCTGACCTCATCAGGGTCACGCACTGCAAGTCAGAATGATAACACTGCAAATTATCACTGCTTTGCAGGTGCCAGTTATCTCCTACCTGTAAAAAGAATGTAACTAAGCATGTTACATTCTGTTAATTAAAAATTAATTTTTTCCTAGACTACACAGTTTGTAGAAGATTTAGAAACAGAAAAACCTTAAGACAAAATGTTGGGGTGCACAGAGGTTTTTTTCCCCCCACACACTGTTCCACATATTAATATTCAAGTTAGTCCTGGAGCTTTCTGGGAGATGACAAATGAGAAGTTTGTAAGCAGTGATGGGTATACACAGCACTGACCCACCGTTACAAACTTTACTCATACAGTTTGCCTCATTCATACAAATAGCACCACTGAAGCCGATAAGACAAACTAAAAGCCTGACTCATGCAGGAAAGGATAGGAAAAGAATCTTATTAGTTATGTACTTCAACATGTAGTCTTCAGGCACTCAATCCCCAAGATTTCTTCTCCATTTTTGAAAAACAGCGTTGCAAATATATAAGCAAGAGAATGTGACTGGCGGGAATAACGTTTCAGTTCTCAGCAGGTAATTTCCTTGTGATAAAGGTGTATTCAGCATATGTATATAGTGAAAATTCTACATCGCTGCTCTTGGCATTTAATTAGGGGTAAAGGAAAAAGTGCAGGACTAGAATTTTAAGTGTTAGTTTAATAACCTTTATCCATCTCATTTCTGAATTATTTTCTTCCTCTCTTGAGAGGCTCCTAATGTCAAACACTGGTATTAAGGTGAGCCATGGTTACTGAAGAGGTACAGAGAAGGCACATGACAAAATTATTAATTATAGCAAGGGAAGGAGTCAGAGTAGTCTTTTCAGTCCATAAATGTCCTTCTAAAACAGAATATTTAACAATGAATTCAAATACACTTTCAGTAGTCAATAGCCATTCAAGTCTTGCTGGTGTCAATAAAAGTTTGGGATTTAAGAAAGTCATCTAAAAACTGTTGTAGAAGAGATTTTTCAAAGGCACTGGAGATTTTGAGAAAGCACAAAGAAATTATTTAAAGTACAAGAAAGGAAATTGGGCAACTATTCTATATTTAAGACATATGATAAGTTAAGCCAATTCAATACAATTATCTGAAATATTCATACTGCTAGCTGCTATTTTTCATTTTTCAGATTCCTTCCTTCAACATCAAATGTTAAGAATTGTACCTGAGATGATCAACAGGACAGGTCATTCAGTGCTATTTTCTGCTAAACTGAAATGCAACACCTCATATTCTAACACCAAAAGGTAAATACTTGGATACATGAAAAACTGGTTTGGACCACCCACATGCTTTTTCATTCCTTTGTAATTCTTTTCCTTAGAATAGACTTGACTGTGCCTTCTCTGTCATAATTCTCAGGGGTATCAAATACAACCTCTTTAGAATTATCACTCCTGTCACAGTTAACACATGAAATGTTTGGTGGTTCTCACCTGGTAAAACATACATACAGAACGCTGATTTCCATGCCCGCCCCCCCCCCGACCCCCGCCCCCACCCGCCCCATCCCACCCCCCACACACCACCACCACCACCACACA
>WUAM01000159.1:388280-426798 GCA_024336885.1 Actenoides hombroni
CCCCCCCCCCCCCCCCCGATGAATAATAATATCAATTAAAACAATATTCTCTGCCCTACAGGAGTTCCACTCCAAAAAGAGGTAAGGGTCCCATATTTTATGCACCTAGCTCCTCAAGAACAACAATATTCCCCCGGACAAGGGAAGGATTATTTGCAAGGTAATGTTATATCTCATGTACAGTATTTAACAGGATTCAGAAGACCACACTGAATCAAATACGAAGCATATCCATTTTTTAATTAAAAATAAACTCTCTGAAATACACCCACGGATATCTCCTGCTTCCCTCACCCATGATCACAGAAGAGAAGAAAAACTTGTACAAATACAAGACACAGGAAGGAATACCCTATTTCCCACTGTCCTTTCTGCAGTGCTCTGAAAACCTCAGATGTTATTTCCAATATGCACAACTCAAGACTACAATGACAAATATCTAACATTTCATGGGAAACCTCATTTTGTCAAATATTCACCTTGCAAGATAGAATTTTCTTGCAGACACCCCAAAAAACCCAGATCCTTAAGCATGGCAAATACATAACCCTTGGTTTGAAGTCATACAGATCCAAAACTTAACCTGCCGGTAGCAGTGAATTCTAGCCAGAATAGTAGTTGCTATTGCTTGGCTATTATTACAGAACAAAGCACAGGCTTATAATGTATTCCTCTGGAATAATCCATGACAATATCATATATCAATTCACTAAATTTTCAGAAAGCTATAATAATCTATTTATAATTAATATGTTGTAGTCTGTAAGTACCTACATCTGTGTAATAATTTGTTGCAAATATCAGTTACTGCAGCTTAAAAACCAAACAAACTCTGTTTTGCTGAACTGGAGCCAAGGAGCTGCATTTTAGCCTCCCATCTATTATGCTGAGCAGGCTTCATTATGAATTGTATCTTTGAACTAACACTAATCACAATTTAAGTGGGAATCTCATGTAAGAAGAAAGCATAAAATAACGTTAACATATCAAATATATTATAGGTTTCCAAAATTAAATATTTCCATTATAACTCAAATCTCATGATTTTTTTTCTAGGAAAGACTATATTTACATTATTGAAAGTGTACATTATCCTGCATCCAAGTAATTCTACAAGTTAGTTTGCCTGATATATCCTACTTCTCACAAACATCAGAACATTTAACTCTGCCATTGAATTGCATGTATGGAATGTGCAAGCTGTGAATGCCAAAGGCTATGTTTATCAATAAAAAAAACAACACATGCTTTAAAAGATGGCAAACAGTTTTCACGAAAGCAATTCCTTCTCTTTCTATTATGAAAAGAGAAATGACAGGGGGAATCCTAAACTCGGCATATATTTTGCGGCAGACTGACAAGACATGCTGTTAACTATAGAAATGGCAATCTCTGAACTCTACTTCCTTAAAGAAAGTTTTGATTTTTCAGTGATTACAGGTCCAACTGATGAATGCAAGTGAAAGCTACTTATTAGAAATATATATCATCATCCCTGCACTGTGTTAAAACATATATTCTATATCAAATGCATTTCTTCTGTAGCTTCCAATAAATTTCTTTAGCCTAGAACTTCCTCCACATTCCTTAACATCTTGTTTTCCCAGTTATTCCTCTAATTTTCTACAGCTTCCCTTCTTTAAAAGAAAACCAGACAAATAAACAACAAAACAAAAAGCACCAAACCAAAAACACACATAAAAACCCCATAAACTTTTCTTTAATCCTGAAAAACTTAACAAGTTTCCTGCACTGCCCCTTTAAAGGCATAATCTTTCATTATACAAGTTCTTTTCCTGGCTCCCTTCAACAGTATTCAAGTTCTGCCTTTGTGTGATATCCATCATTTCTGACCTTATCACCAGGAGACAGAGTTTGTTCTGGTGGTTGTTTTGGGTTTTGAGTTTGTTTGTTTTTTTCAAAAAACAAAACAAAATAAAAAATACGAGAATAACAAAGGTTTTTTTATAAAATAAATGCAGGAAAAAAAAAGGATGGTATTTGTGATAAACCTTCCGCTACCACTTGACAGTGAGGAGAAAAAGCTATCAATAAAGATCATGACTTTGAATATAAACAAAGTCTTTTGGATATTAAGTACCATACTGATGCATGAAACTTAAAATTAGGACACAGGCATTAAAATATTCACAAAGGAAACAGAGAAGTTCTGACGGAGTTTTCATGTTGTTAATCTCTGCTTTTGAGACAGCTGGCTGCTGTGTTCAGAACTGTGCTATACTCTGCTTCACACCTAAATGCAGAGCTTTAAAAAATAGCAAAGGCCATATTATACACAACCAGATCTGAGTGCACAATATCTGCTTATAATCTTGTGGTCACACACAGCTGAAAGTGAGTATTTCTCTCAAATTTTAATTTCCATGCAAGTACAGAATTTCAGACTACTACATGATTGTGGACAATTTTAGCAATTCAGTAACAGTTTTTAAGATGTACGGGGTTTATTTGTAGAAGCAAAAAGAATATAAGCAGACATATCCTTTAATAACGTTTCCACTAAGTATGATTACTATCTGAATCAATTCTGTTCAGAAGTGGATCTTTTTAATTACTGGTGAACATTATTTGAAGTCATGAACTCCACCCACAAAAAAGTGTAATTCAAAGTTTATTCCATTTCCAATCACCATAACATTGTGATTTATAGACAAAATATATGCCAGCATCCATATTAAGTCTTTAAGTTACTAAAAGCAAAACAAACCTTTTTACTATGACTTCCTTTTAAAGAATCACCCATCATACTGAAAGTGTTCCTGTGTATGAAATGATACTATACATGGGATAGCACATTTGAATTATAACAAAACCAACGGAAGGTGGTTGTTCTATAGTTTATTGCTTTTGATATTTCTTTAACAATCATCACTGCACTCTGTCTAAACAATTCTCTGTGCACTGACATTCACAAAAACGTGTTTTCATCATAAAGTTAGATGCTATCATTAGGTTTCACAAAAGGCTATACTTTACAGTTTCTAGCCTTTTTTTTTTTTTTTACACCTCACTGTATCATTGGGATATGAAGGCAGCACTTTCGACATCTGTCAGTTTTAGTTATATTTACCTGAATACAAGCATTAGTAACAGATTACCGGAAATCTGTAGTGAGATGATGAATTAGTTACGTTATTATCCAACACTGGAGTAGGACCAAGAAAGGAGGGTTTATCATATTCTCTGTTAAGAGAGAACCAATTCATCAGCCATAACAATCTTCTCCAAAGCTTGAGAAATGCAGCTTGTGAAATGCATAGTTATTCAGACCTCATTATTTCAAAGCTGATACCACACCAGCTTCTAGAATACCTTTTGATTTCCTACAACTGTTTTGTAAAATACTTCTTTGACTGCCAATAAATGCAATAACTTGAGATACAAGTAGGAAACACACTTAACCTACTCTAAAGTGTAGTTCTCATATTCATCTACTAGTGTACAGAGGCTCTGTATACAATTTCCCCCTTTACCCCCTTTAATACTCTTTTACACTTAGAAGAAGTTGCCTATGATTGAACCTCATCAACAGAGGAAAGCGTTGGGAAATTTTAATTGTACACCTTGAGGTGAATCAAACACTTATTTCTGCACACAGACCACACAAACTGTCCATCCCCAGTGAGGATCTTTGCTTCATAAGGCTCTGCAGAGAATGGAATCTCCTGAGGATACCTGCAAACAAAACAAATCTGTTTCCAACAAGGGGTGGAAGAAAAAGGCACGCTCTACTACAATGACATCATCCTAGCTATATAAAAGGTATATACATGCACTGAACGAGAAAAAAAAACACAACGTATTTTAAAAGGCTGACAGTTATGACTAAGATAAATAATACCCTCTGAATTCTAGAATTCAGTTAGACTTAATCCCCTTTCAAAACCTCAAGTAATACAAATTTGTTACAATAAAACTAGTTCCCTCTTTTTATGTATATATACACACACTTACATATATAATAAATATACGTTCTTCATTTAGAAAAACAATTTTCTTTTACATCTGTTGATATTTCAAAAATTCAGTGCATTAGTGCTAGAGAGTTCTCAGGTAAGAAATACGAAAAACTGGAGAGGTGGGAAGGGTATGAATAAATGTTTTCTTAAGGTTCTTTAAATCTCAACCAATTAAACATCAATTGCCAGAGAGTGCAAACTGCTTTGTAAGCTTCTCACCGATATGAAAAGCCTCCTCATTTATTCATGTCATTGGTGAGTTCTGCTCCAGGGACAGATGCAGTTAGGTACCTCCGTGTTCAGCAGCAAGTGTCATTTCTATGTAGCCTAATTCCCAAAATGTTCAAAAGAACAAAGGAAGATTTTGACCTGATGAGAAAAAAAGGCATGACAAGTTGAACATCAAACCCAGAAACATCGCTTTAATGTCTACCCGATAGCTGTGGCTTTTTCCTCTGCAGTTGCACTGCTGATTTGGACAGTAAAAGTAATGGTCATCATTTAGTCTACACAGACAGTAATAAGGCAAATCTAACCTAACTATGAATATACCTGACTGACAAAAGGTTTTAAAAGCGTAAAGCTAAATCATCTTAAGGATCAAATCAGTGACAATTAGATTCTACACATCGCCTGAACAGTATCATGAGAACAGACAGCTTCCTTCTTTAAACTTTATCTTTCAGTTTAGCCCTGCAATAACACATCCACCCACACTGCTGCTGAGCTCTGCAGGACCACATTTGTTCCCACAAGCCCCTGCTGGGATTGCAGCACAGCTTTCTCTCAACAGACTTATTGTCTACCCAGTAGAATGGGACAGGTCTGCTCAGCCAGCTCTGTGTGAGGATGACTCTACCCGGGCCTCCCACGGGAGATGGAGAGTTGGTCCCATAGAGAGAACAAATGCCAGAAAAGTATCTCCAAAGAAAGATTATCTATCTGCTTCTCATTCACATGTCATCTGTCCATTTGTGAATTGAGCAGAGGAATGAGATCTTACATAGACATAGTTAAGATCAGTCTGAAGGAGTCAAGCAGACACCTTAGTTTAGGTTCTCTGTAATGGAGATCCTAATTCAAATACAGCAAGCTTACTCAGGGCCTTTAATCTGAAAGCTTCTCTTCATACAAACATGAAAATGGTCTCAAGAAAATAGACATTATATCTGCTTTGGTACTGAGAGTATCTGATGCTGTCTGCAAGTCTGTACACAGAAACAGCCCCCACAAGGAAGGTCTAAATACAGGCCTTGGCTCAAATTCAGTTGGTAACCCTCTAACTACCGAAGAAATCTACAAGGAAGATTAATTGTGCATAAAAACTATGTTAGAACAATTTTTCTTGCAGGGACAGGGAATTTGTGAGGAAACTCAGTGGTGGTTAACTGGGACTGGTGCTGCTCAATATCTTCATCAATGATAGAGAGAGTGGGATTGAGTGCACTCTTAGCAAGTTCCCAAAAGGAGCACAGAACTGCACCAACATTCTCCCTCCACTCCTCCTTTCTCATCTGGGCCACCAATCGTGCTGGGGACCTCAGGCCCCAGCTGCCATTAAGGTTAGGGCTGGAGTTCAGAAAGATACAAAGCCTCCAGTCCCAGGGACCCTGGGACTGCAGAAGGCATGATAAGGGTAGAACAACACTGCACAAACATTCTCCCTCTACACCTTCCTTTCTCAAATGGGCCAGCTGTTGTGCTGGGACTTCAGTCACAGGCTTCTCTTAGGGTTAAGACAACAGAAGCAAAATCCAAGATGAAAGAGGAGCAATTGCACATTGACGTGCTGGGTGAACTCCTCCCCAGCAGACCAGTGATCTATCCAGAGAACTGCATGTTCAAGAGTAACAGTTCTGTTAGAGAAACCAAACAAGTGGCTTTATTTCTGGGGACTGGAGATAGCCTGAGATGCAATAGATTTATAGTAACTCAGAAGAAAAAAAACATACAACCCAGAAACCAAAGCAGCTTAAAACGTAATGACTGATCTTTTTTTTTTTTCCTTCTGCTATTTTTGGGATTTGTTTTGCTTTTTTTTTTTTTTTTTGAGAAATGAATCACAAGGACATATATTTCAACCAACCTATGCTTGCTACCAATCAGCCCCTTTATCCTTATGATCTAACAATAAGACTAATAAATAATGCTTAACTTCCTTCCAAAAGCAAACAACAGGATGTAGCAATAAGACAAGGGACAATGTTTTTAAACCAGAGGAGGGTAGAAGTTCTTTACTATGAGGGTGGTGGAACACTGGAGCAGGTTGCCCAGGGAGGTGGTGGAGGCTAGATGGGGCTCTTAGCAACCTGATGTAGTTAAAGATGTCCCTGCTCATTGCAGGGGGGGGGTGGACTAGATGACCTTTAAAGGTCCCTTCCAATCTAATGCATTCTATGATTCTATGAATTAACCCTGCAACAAGAGCTAATAACTATTTTATACAGCAGTTCACTTTTCCTAGTTCTTGCAGCACTACACATAGATTACTTATCATAGAACTTTTCATACCTACAACTCACAGACTAAATACTACTGCATATTTTTAAACAAGCAGATCAAACATGGCACATTATTTGCAAGTATTTCTGTATATACACATTCACTTCACACTAGACATTCTTAAAGTCAAGCACATAAAGAAAACCAGAAAGTGAAGCATCTTTCACAAACTGAAGACTATTAAAGACCATGCAGTCTGTCTTCATCACTTGATGATATTCATGTCATTCTGAATTCAAAAAGAATAAATACTGCATTTTTCTTCCTAATTTACAGCAAAACAGCATGGTTTTGAATCAGTGGAGTTTGGTTCATCTTTAAGGCCATTCTAAATGCAAAGGTTTACAGACAACAATTTGGAATCAAGAATGCATAAACAGAGACTCAACTGTTGCTACAATAGATCAAGTTTCTGTAATTATGTCACGTTGTCTTCATAGACTGGTGTGCCTTAATATCTGTAAAACTACAATACCTCATAGTCAGTAAATATACCATTTTTTTACAACTCTTTAGCATCAGCACATGTCAGCTTTTCTTTGTGCTTCAAGAAACGTCTCCCATGACAGTTTTCTACACAGGCAAGAGTTATCCTGCTTCCCTAATATACGTGTATTTTGAACAATTAATTTGTTTTATTAACAAGTAAACAGTCCATTAAAATGTGTGATTGAAGGAGACTGGGACAGGAACAACTTTAATTTTAAATCAAGGGATGAGATTAGTTCCCCTTGCTATTTTCAAGCATCTCTTTTCTCTGGGAAGTATATACCTGTTTACTTCTCTATATTGGGTAGAGGCTGGGGGAAAAAAGAAAAGAATCTTTACGGACATGCTGCCAAGGTGAGAATCTCATCAAGGAAAATCTACGCTTTCAACACTTCACAACTTTCACACTGAACAAAATGTCAAGAGAATGAAAAAAGCACTCTTCCCAGGAATCTTGAAGCCTGTTAAAGCATATTTGTAAGAACAAAAAAGCTACAAGGAATAATATTCACAGATAAGCCATTTTCCTTACGTCACATTCAGTCCAAGAACAAAATAGTGCCTGGAAGAGTGACATGGTGGTCAGCTGTCAAAGTGAAATTTAATTTAGCAGTAACAATGGGCAAGGTATGTCTGCCTAAGTGCTCAATAAAAGACATGAAGAACTCCTTGAATGAAATGCTTTTAACATAAGTTGCATCTGTAATAAAATGTTAAACTCCATCTCTGCAAAGAAAGTAGTACTATGGAATACTTTCTTCTTATAATAATTTTTAAAATACATCAATTATGAAAATTACAATTTTTCCTTTATTTCTCTATATATCTATGTAAAAAGGTACTGATGCTTTTTCCAAAAATAGAACAATTGTCTAGACAGTACTAAGCACACTTACTTCACTGAAGACAGCAGCTGCTTTGTTTCTGTTCCGTAGAAGCATAGCACAAAAAGCAACTAGGTAGGCTCTGACAGTAGGTTGTATAATTTGCTGGCGTTTACTTGATTATTTTTATATTAATTTACTAAATCACCTTTCTTTGGACAAAAGGTACTTAAGTGCTTTAATATGCTCATGTACCTGAAACAGCAGAACACGCTTACCAAGTCAGTGGACCATTTGTGAAGGCCTATGCAAGAAGTTACTCTTGGAAACTAATCGACCTTTAAGTGGTAGAAGTGTTTTTGCAAAGCCTGGGGCATTGCACAAATTTCACACCCCACCACCCCACCCCAGCTTTGTGAAGATTTCAGAAGGAAAAAAAAAAACCCAACACTTTAAAAGGCCAAAAAGCAATCACAGGTGTAATCCCAAGAGAGAAGAAAACAAGACTGTGACCCAGGCCTAGAAATACTGAGCAAGGATTTTCTTACTGAAGCTATTACACTTGCAACTGGAGAAGGAAGTATGAGTATTTTACTAGAAAGAAGCTAGAACTTAAGAACTAGGAGACTTATATCATCTTTTCCTCTGGCAGAACACTCACAGGCCAGTTTTTTATCGAACCACTGAGCCAGCAGACAGCAGATCAGCTTCAGAGCACTACAACTCCTACCCTGGCTCATTACTTCTGAAAGCCAAACAGTTAACATTGCTGAGATAAAAAGTCTGAGATCTCTTATTCTAGCCCTTGTTGCTGAGAAAATCCAAGAAATAGTTTTTAACAAAATTCAAATGCCCGATGGTAAGCAGCACTAATCAGATCTGAAAAAAGCCACTCTGCAGGGAGTTATCAAGAAGTATTAGATGCCATATTAAGACATTATTATCATAGTCTAAAAGAATTTCAGATTTAAGGGAATAGCAAGACAGGGATAACAGCCTGTCCAACATGCTTCTTTTTCAGTTAAACTGGATAGGAAGACTAACTTCTTGAGAAAAAAATCAGTTCAAATGCCTACTCTTTGCCTTGTTTCCACAGGCTTATTTTCAGATAAATGTAATTCAACAGTACCAAATCATACTTTTTTAGAAATTCTAAAAGCATCTATTTGAAAATGTATAATATGAACTAAGGTGAGTATGCTTACAGTGCAACATGTGAACACAAGGACTAGGAGGAGCTGACTGTTGTTTTTTCGTTGCTTGGGGTTTTTTTGTTTGTTTTGGTTTTGTTTTGTTGTTGTGGTGGGGGTGTGTGTTTTTTTATGGTTGGGTTTGGGTTTTTTGTATGTGTGTGTCAAAGAACAAAATCCATTAACTGGGAAATCATTTTGCTTTAGTAATTTCCACAACATTAAAATGCTGCTGCTCTGGAAATCTGTAACCATTGTTTCAAATCAGTACCGTGAGGAGTGCCATTATGCAGACATATATAGCTCCAGACTGTCTATCTTCTACTTCTGTCCCCTAGGGTCACTTCCATTCCTTACAGTCTTTTCTATTTCAGGTGGATTTGAAAAAGATTAAACCCTACTTACAACCATCTTGCTTTTCATCTGAATTTGAAATACAATCCTCATTCAGAAAAGAAAAAAAAAAGAAAAAATAAATCAGTTATACTTAACAGACTGAGGATCAGGCACACATCATGAACAGACTTCTAAAGATTAGATTCATTTCCTATTCACTGCTACCTTAAATATTAGTTCATATTAAGAAAATTAAATATAAGTACAAACCAGATTAACACAGCTGACAGAGCTCACCTAGAGAGGGGGTCTGTACTGTGAAGAGCTAATACAGCAGCACATAGAAGTGTGAACAAAATTTCAAGCCCAAGAGAATAATTGTTCTTTCTTCTACAGGTGGCTTGCACAGGTGCAAACACACACAGCAGTTTCCCAAAATTTTATCTACAGCACTTCCCACAAAAACTTTAGGCAGTTAACTGTTATGCTTCTCACGTTTTTGGGTTTTTTTTACAAGACATATTTAAGTATAATAGCTATAAAACCACAGATTTCTCCTTAAGTTAGAAGAAAGCGGCTTTTACACTGCACAGTGTCACTTGAAGATGTCTCTTTGCGACAAACAGAAAAATCACATTACTACACCATTGTGTAATCAATCTCAAGTTGTATGCAACTCAAAAATCTAAAAATGCAGGGGTCTTACAATTATCACATACACACACATTTGTTTTTATTTAAGGGAAAAACAAACAGCTGAGGCCATTATGAGCAGAAAGAGACAGTCTTTTCAGCAAGTTCATTTTCTCTCTAAGTTTTGATAAGACCAGATGTTTTCTAATGCTGTACAAACAAAAGTCATTAAAATTTATTGCTCTGAAAATCAGATACCTTTCTGGAATACTTATTAATATGCAAAGACACAAGATTCAACCTGTGTCTAAGCATCAATTTAGAGCCAAGCTTCTATTGGAAAATTGAAGTATGTCAATTAGATTGAATTCTAACACTGAATTAGAACATAGCACAAAATTACTTCTACTCTATGACATCTTATTTAGAAACAAACAAAAAGAAAGAAGCGGAATAAAAGCCAGTATTTCACAGTAGCTGCCTAGATTTACTTTTGGAATCTAGTATTCAGAAAAGTAACTCAAGAGTTTTACTGATTAAGACTTTCCAGTAAGACTCACTTAAGATCTACGTGTTCTAGGAAGGACAATGAAAACCTAGAGCTAAACAGGATACGGTCTGTCCAGGTGAAAGGTACATCAGTCATTCATTTTATTTTTTACATCCTTAAGTCAGAGAGATGGGCAACAGACAGAGATGGAAGATTTGTCCTCAATGTCTAAGCAATTATTTAATTTCCATCCCTTGGGAAAACTTTTGAGGGATCACTTCCCAGGTCTTGCAAAAGACCCTGGACTGGCAAAGGCCAACTACTATCACCATATCCCCACTCAGAAAATTAAAAAAGCAAAATGCACACAGATAGAGCTTTAACACTCTGTGTTTCCCCATTCAAAGGACTAACTTGCTGCTGTGTGGGAACTATCCAGAGAGTCAGTTTGTCCTTAAACTTCTCCACAAATGCACTCAAAATTGGCTATTACAAGTCATCCTTCTTCTGTTTCTCCTGAGCTAATAGGTTTCACATTACATATTCAAAGCTATGAACTTATATATCACAGTTAATTCCTCTGTAGATCAGAGACCCAAAGAAACACCAGTAGCACAACACTGACCAATCATCCTGTACTCTCACCAACTAATAGTCCATAAAGTTTATGCACTGTGATGAAGCAGCCATTATTTAAGGTAGCTTGCCCATAGTGGGTGAGGACATGGTTGAGATAAGATTGTAGTCAAGCCCCGCAAAGGGAGCAACTCTGATGAAGAAATAAAAATAGTGTCAAGTCAAGTAAATAAATGCTCAAACTCCAGGTCATATAGTAGCATGTGGTCACAACTGTCACATCCTTTTTGTCAAGGGAAGTTCCAACATGAGCACGGCTAATCAGAGCCAGCCATAAAGTTTGTGTCTTTGCAGTGAAATACAAAAAGGTCACCTTTAGTGAATTAAATTAATTGTGCAATAAATCAGGCACCAAAGCTGCATAATCACTGCAACTTGTTTAACTGTCCATTGCATATAACAGTTAAGAGTGGAGGGAGGGAATCTACACATTCCGTATTTCAGCAGAACTTTGTGCTATTCATTCCCACAAAATAAAATCTTTCTAACCTTCAGGCTTTTGGTGACATCTATAGTATTTTTGAATTTCTGACTAGCTTAACTAAATGCATGTTTTCTAATAATTCTACCAATAAACAATTCATGAAAGCATTACAATAATTTTATTACCTGTCCCCATGAGATAGTTTTCCACATTACTAAAATCCTCTAACAGGTTTTCAGACTTTTTACCAAAAGGCTTTCACATTATCCAGCAGTATTTCTGATTTTTGCACACAATCTAGACAGCAGCCACATCCCAAACTACAGCTTTACTAAAGAAACAGCCAATATTAGACAAAACACAGCTGTTGTGCATCATCATAGACAAGAAACCAACTTGTTCTGTGGTTAAAAGCCTTTACATTTTATATCTCTTTACCCATTATTAAAAACCTTATACTTCAGTGGGACACACTAATGATTCAAGGTACTTTGGGTTTTGATTCTGACTGATTTCTGGCAAGATCTGGACTCATCACAAAATGCACCCTGTGGCTCACTACAATGCAGAAAGCTCTAATGTGCCTTTCTGTTCCTACACTTTTTTTTCCAAGTCTTCATGTCTTGTACAGCTAATTGAAGATGTTTCTGGTGGGTAGGTAGAGAGGAAGAATTCAATGAGTACTTAATAATAAGGGATATTGATCCAGGTTGTCTTGTAAGGTGGTCTGGAGAGGAAGGAAAAGCACTCCCTTGAAGTCTGTATAGACAACTTCACTTCTCACCTCCCAAAGCCCAGCAGCTATCTCATCAGCCATGTGGTGGGTTGATCCTGGATGGATACCAGGTGCCAGTTCTTACACTGAAAAATGAAGTGATTCCATCATTGTCAACAAGCAAAGTGCATATCTATTTTGCCTTAAATATAAAGCAGCTAGGAAAATGTCTTTTTAAACAGAACACCACAGGCATGGTTGAAAGTTGTACTGTTCCAGCTGGCTCAACCAACTGGCTAGTTGTCTACAGAGTTTTTTTTATTCATCATACAGGACCACTTTGATTTGAACCTATTAGCCTTCTCTAGACACCAAATACATTTCCATATGACTGTAGGAGTCACTAAGTCTCAGGGAAACACAATACTTCCTGGAATTCTTGACGTGCCAAGGAATCAGTGTTATTACTACTGCTGCTTGCTGAGAGGTCTTATTATCAATTCTGCTATTAACTTAGACTGAAATCCAATACTGGCTATCTCCATGACAAGACATAAGGCAACAAAATACTTACAAAAACTCTTTTTGTACTTTCTGCATCCAGGCAAGTTGAGTTCTTGTTTCTATTTTGCTGTTTTAGTTTTCTACTGGAGAGCTAAAACAAAATCCTTGTCCTTTAAATTTTCATGCAAAGACTACATTTGCCAGGACATTCTGCATAAATAGTTCATATCCATCAAACTTGTATTACATTGTTTTGGGTTGTTTTCAGCTAAGCTGTTGTTCAACATATCTCTACAAAATCTGCTGATGCAATAATAACTTTTACTATACATCTGTACAAATGCACTTAAAAAAAACAACAAAAGCCTTTCATTTGAAGTTTTCAAGGTCTCAAAGAACTCTTAATATAGGATAGTGGATTCCAATGAATGAATCCCCCATAGCCTTCTATGAGTTCTGGAACTATCAAACTGTCATTGTCATTGCTCATGTGCAGCAGTGCAGTTCTCCTGTCCAGTGAGTATAATGTAAATTAAAAAAGGAGGTAAGAGAATGTAATTATCAACATCTTTCTCTCAGATGACAGCAAAGAATGAAAAGTAACTTTTCAAAATAATCTACTTCCACATCTAAACTCCTTTGACTTTGGAAGTCAGTGGGATTTATGAACAAAATCCTCTAAATACTGGACAAAATCAAGTTGACTACAAGTACCAAGAAGGAAGTCAGTAAGGAGTAACAGCTGGGAAATGAGCTCATATTTGTTGAACTTAAATCTACTACTTTCACCCCAACCTTTCCTTTATTCTTCAGCACCACTGTGTTATTTGCAGCTCCGAGGCTGTTTTAAATACTAGAAATAGTCTTAATTGTCAAACAGCTGTCTGTCACATCTGATTAAAGAAATGTATTCTAGAATCCCAAATAAGAAATTTCTCTGTAGCTGAGTTAAAATCTCTTTGGAAAAGATTCATCAGAATTATAGTGGTACAATTTAAGTCTCCTTGAGAAGTTTTCACTCATTCCCCTCTCACACAGAATACAAAGTTTACCAATTTAGAGTTTGGATGTAATTTAGTTTCAAGTCTTAGCTGCAGCAGTAAACAGAGATGGAAGTAACACATGTAAAATAACTATTTGCAAATAATGGAATCAAAGAAGAATGAAAACAGAAAAGTCTGCCCTGCAATGAAAAAAACTTAGGGACAAGCAGTTTGTTTTGGGGGCTGAGGGCAGGGTCGTGAGAAAATAAGAAAGCAGCATGAAATACAACTGAAAATTTATCTGGGGAGAAGAGCTGCACAGATCTGTCCAAAAGACTGAGGGACTGCTAGATTACAGAAAGAAAACAGTACACAAGAGGATTCAGATGTAAAGCAACATACATTCCATCTGACATAGATATTGAAGAGTTTTAAAATACCTAAGTCACATCCAAAAATACAGCTATGCAGACTAAGATGAAAAATAAAAACAAAAACACCCCAAAAATACACCTGCTAGCAACAGAAAAATAGTTTCAAAACACTTCAACTATGAAAGACAGAATTTGGTGGGACAAAGACTAGGACTGATCAAGTACACAGCCCTTCAAACTGCTAAGGGAGTTTGGCAGAATATGGCAAAAGACAGTACAATCTAAAGGGTAAGAATTACTAGAAGGGAGTCGACACTCTGAACCAATGCTGTTTAAAAAAAAACAATTAGAGAATGGCATGTGTCCCAAATCAATAAATGGAGGTAACTCTAGGACAGGGCATAATGGTCGCATAAGATAATCTAAAATGCAAATAATTTAACACTGAACAAGATAATTGTTTTAGTTGTGAGACAGCTTTAGAAATTCTACCCACCAAATACCCTGGCTTACGTTTTAATCTATTATCACTCCTTCAATGAACTACATACCCAAAGGTGCTCTTCCACTTTTGAGAAAAAAAAACAAAAACAACCAAACAAAAACCAAGAAGCACTTCATGTTGTTAAATAAACAGGTTCTATAGGAAACTGATATAAAGCTTGTAGAAGTCTGTAGAAAGGCATTGCTGACTTTGAGATGACTAGGGCTATAGAAACAGATCTCTGTGTATGAAATTACATTAAGCCTGAATGCGTGACTTCCAAAGATAATAGTCATTCCTTTTGCTTTAGGGCTATATGACATGAAGTTGAAAGACTTCAGAAATGCAAAAAACTCAACAGTAAATCAGAGACATTATGCAAATTGAACACAGAATTCTCATTAACATTAAAGGAGCGTTATGACCACATTTTTAATTCACCAGAAAGTTGAATAACTAGCACAAATTAGTACAAAATCTATAAGCACAACAGATATGAATTAAATAACCCTGTACATACTAAAAAAACCAACAAACATCTACAGCACCTTGAATTCCAACTACTCTGAAACTCAGCATCTGAAATATTTGATCCTTGCCTATAACCTAACCATCTTCCAGGACACCTCATTCTAGGCATCCTTCAACTGCTGTGAATTTGTTGAGTTTGCTGGACTGACTTTACTAAGGTTATTTGCAAACCTTAAATTTAGCTGCATCAGTATTTCAGTTGGAGAGAAGCTTCCTCCCACAAGACAGATTTGGATGCTTTGGTATTAAGAAACAAAAACCTTATTTTCAACCCTCCTTTTAAGTAGCTTAACCTAACTCGTGCTATAAAAAAGTCAGCAGTTGAGTACAAGTTTATTGAAGGCCAAGAACTCTACTCGGGAAGTGGGGGGGGACGGGGGGGACGGGACACATTATTATAAACTAATTCCTATTACATTAAAAGCATACTCAAAAGTACAACATCTGTCTCCTCTTAAGTGGTAAGTAAAATGTCTGTTAATCAGGAACGCATTTTTTAAATACACACAAAAGTTCAAAACAAAAAAACATTGTGAAGTTTAACTATCTGGCATTTCCTCCTCCTCGCTCAGCTCGTTATTAAACCTATTCTTGGAAGCCCCAGGAGATAATACCCTACTCCTTTCATACCTATTCACAATAAATCACACTCTTAAGGCACTGAGCATGATCACAAAGGAGGAAATGACATGTCACCTTGTTCCAGGGTAAGTAAAGTCCTACAGTGAGGTGTCACATTGGGTGAGTACTCTACAGAGAAAAAAATTCAGGCAACTTTTAGTAACTAACTCATTAATTCACTCAACTTACTTTTCTTCCACTGATGCTTTTAAGTTGTCCAAAGGTTACTTGAAGGTTTAATGATTTTTATTTATTTTTTTTTAATATAAAACACTTGAGCTACAATGGTTGCTAAGGCATCATTGATTTAGCAATATGCTACCTCAATATATTAACACTTAACTCTTTCTGCCCAATTTTGCACAGTTACAAGCAAGTCCCCTTGAAGAGAGCTAGAAGCAATCAAATACCTAGAAGCAATCAAGACCTAGGGTGATAAGCAGAAAATGGAACTAAAGAGGTTGTTCTCTCAAACTGGTTATCCTGCCCAAATGGGAAGGGCTGCAAGACATACTGCTGTGAAGCAGCCAACAAAGAGGGCAGATTAGGATGGTTTAGTCATCACTGACAACATCCATTGACATCAGCTGGTTGCACAGATAACTGTGCACTGTTGTTGGGATGAAAAAAACAGGTTATGATCTTACACAGATGATGTTTGGTCAGTGCATGGCCTTGGTAATTCACAGGACCTCAATTACCTGAGGTCCTCTTTCAAATTTGTTTGACTGTGATCCATGAGTTTGAAGAGAAGACTAATAGACAGAAACACAGCACATTACAGAAGGGATTTGATTTAAGAAAGAATGCCAAAGATACATTAACACAATAACAGAGGGAGTCAACCTACACAACTCAGAAACATAAGGGACCTCCTTGCATGCTTAACTGAATTCAGTCTCATTAACATCCATTTACATCATCTCATTCATTCACATAAGTCCCACCTAAATCAAGACTTTTTGTGTTCCAGAGTTCTTGGTGGAAGATTCCTCTAGAATTTCACAAAACTATAATTTAAGTAAAATTTTAAAATAATGGTAGTAAGAAAATTGAAATATTGTATGCTGGAGGTATAGCTACTGAGTTTAACCAAACTTCTAGTCTTTTCCAAGACAAATTTTTAAGTCATATCATTTAGGTCAAATGTCCTGGCATACTAAAACAGTAATGAAGAGAAACTTGCAGATGACTACATGGAGTCATATGTATGACAACATAGAGTTAATCCCTGGAAAGAACACAGAGCAGAAAAAAGGGAAAGGAGGTCACACAGGAGTTTCACAGTTGTGATTTGCTTACTCCTGAACTAAAATACATGAAGAAAGAAGATGATGTTTCATTACTTTGGGAAATCCAGGCAAGATAGAATATTGAATCTTGTGTTAATCAAATAACAAATGCTATATTTTTACATACGAGACATTTCAGCTCAGAAAAGCAGCAAGTGGCTTCTTGAAGATAAAAGACAGAATCAGTATAATAGCTATGAGGCCTCCACACACTAATTAAGGGAGTAAAATGCTATAACCCAGAATGAAATCCATCTCTCACCTCTGTCCCCACACAGCTCAACTGCACAGAAAAATCTGCTAGAATTCAGAATTCATCTACCTTTTACTTAAAGTTTAAGCTGTATGCAGTAATCCTACACATATTTAAAAAACATTAAAGGATGCTAAATCCCCATGGGTATATTTTAAAAAGTGTTTTCAATCATTTCTAGATTAATTTATAAAGCTAATGCCATTATTACATTTTGCAGATAATACTTACTCCTAGGTAAACTACACAGTAGAACTGAATTTGCCAACATGCAATACTATCATTTTTACTTCTATTGCAAATGAGAAACTAAAAACGTTTAAGCCAAAGGGAAAGAGTCAAACATTTATGTAAATATTTCATCTCAGGAAGCACTTCCTTTTCTAGCACTTCACCCTAGCTATACTTTTTAAAAGATAAAAAAAAGGAAAAAAAGAATCACACTACACCATTCATTTTATTTATACTTCAGTAAATTAATAATCTAAAACATCTCTTACCATATACTAAAAGACACTGAAACACCTGAATTTTGGCTCCACGTCAAGGTTACAAGCAACATGAATCACAACCAGGAACTGAATTCAGTGTTAAAATTCCCAATTTTAATTCCAATAGATTTTTAATTAAGTTGCCTTTAAAGAGTCAACAGTATTTCACAGAATTAAGCAAAAGTAGTAGTAAGGTCAGGATGACATAATTTATTTGAGCAAATTTATCAAAATACATGCAGCGCAAAATATTCTATTTGTCATTTAGCCACCAAATCTGCACATATTTATGTACTTCCTTAGATACCCAAGTAGTTCTCTTGGGATAAGTCCATAAATTCCATTCTACCAGCATCTGGGGAGTACACTTTCCATTCTCAGCCCTTTGCATGTCACCATAGATTACTCTTCTCTCTCACCACTGGCCTAACTGTAGGATTAGCTTTGAAGTCTTTCTGAACAGCTATTAAAAAAAATAAGGGGGGGGAGGGGGGGGAAAGAAAACATCTTCCTTATCTTGGGTGCTACATATCTAAGATGGAAAGAAGAAATATAAGTAATATCAAATTTAAAGGAACGGAGATCTATTTTTAAGAATCAGTAATGGCATGCTGTGATTTGAAAAGACAAATTATCCCAGGGCCAAAATAGAATTTCAATACAACTGTGCAGTAATGAGATCATTTACATATATCTTAGAAAACTGTATGTACCACAACTTCAAGTAAAATTTAGTCCCAATAGAATTTAACAAAAACAATTCATTATCTTTTCTCAAAATAAATACTTAGTATAGTCTAGCACCAGTAATTTGTTCCTTGCACAAAGTTGTAAAATTTAGAATTACATTTTGAGTCTTACGTTTTTTCACCAAGTTATGAAAGATCAAAGTATTCCCTACCAATCAAAAGAAAGGCTATTAACATCACTTACTGGATTTAAAATTTGGAGGTTTCATCTTCGCTTCAGACCAACAACTTCAACATTCACTGATAAGACATGCCTTGCTATATACTGCTCTTCTTCAGAGGGGGGAAAAAAAACCCCCAAAACAAAACAAAAACCAAACCAACGAACAAAAAAAATCCACCTACAACCAAGCAGAAACACTCACAGAAGAAACGTATCAGCAGTGATATCTTGCTAGCTATCCACAAATCCCTTTGCTAATTTGAAGTAATCTCTTGGAAGACAACCATCCTTCAACACTCCCAGGCAAGAAGCTGAAATATACACCACTAGATATCTTAACTTAACAATTCAGATGCATCACTGAATTTACTTCCATTCACATGCTTCCAATTTGTCCTTGCTATGACTGAAAAAAATAGTCATGTTAAAGTAAAAAGCTGGCTCATTCCTAAAGAAAAAAAAAAAAACAAAAGAAAGAAAAAACCAACTCACCACACTCAGAACAAGTCCAAGCACAACTAGGGAGTGATTTTATTTTTTTTTTTAACCTTTTTTTCATATTTCCCTACACTGAACATCACTATGATCTTCACCTCTTTATGCATCATAACTTAATACTAGAATAGCAAGTTCTCTCTGAACTGCCAGAACTCAAGTCCAAATCACAAGTTTCTGACCATCTCAGGTATGCAAAATTTGATACCATGCCTGCTATACGAATACATACATTAAGCTAAGACATGCTGCAAATCTGGGCACAATTGAACTCAAACATCAAACTTCACAAGCAGTTTCTTCAACTAGCAAAAACTACTTTACAAATCAAGTATCCACATGTCATAAAAACTTCTAAAAGTTTGAGCTTGGTCTTAAAAAATTCATGTTGCTTTGTAACAAAAATCAAATTTGAGTCATTACATTATGTCAGCAACCTATGTAGCTTCACTCATGCATAGCTACCTTCTGTAGCCTCTTATATGCCATCTGAAAGCAATAGAGACCAGCTGGCTCCTCTGGAGATGCTCTAAGTCACACACCGCATCAGTTTTTTCCCCGCTCCTGAATATGAAGGGAGCCACGGACAATTAGTCAACTCACCAGGATAAGTTATGTGCCAAGAAAGAAGAAAAAATGTTAGACTCTTGATCAAAAAACATGACATGATAGATGAGAGTACCGAAACAGCCAGATGGCAAACTAAGAACAATGATAGGATAAACATAGTTACTGTCTTTGTCCAAGATTCTGTAAGTAAACAAGCTTTTTTTCCCTAAGCTGATGCCTCTCTCCTTTGAGCCAGAAGTACAGGGAGAAAAAAAGCAAGCAACACATGATCTGCAGTAAACAAACATTCTCAAATTGCAGGGTGTGCAGGGATACACCCAGCTCTGTTAAAAGAGCAGCAAACCGAATTTACTTCAGCACTAGCAGAAGCCCGATTTATTTTATCTCCTCCCTTCAAAAAGACTTAAAAAGTGTCATTGTTTAGGCAACTTATCATAAGCCTCAGACAACTTCCACTGCCATAATGAAATTATGGATCGGTTTGCAAAAACATTAAATGTAGAACTATAAAGGTTTACTATTTTGCATTTAATGAAATGCTAGAGCTTGAGTCTTGCAAAGATTTATGGATATACTCAACTTGCTCGAGGTGAGGCATTCCGCTGTGAAGCCTGTTAGGTAGAGGCAGTAACAGCTGGTACAAGACAACATTAATTTGAAGCACATCATTGTTATAATAGTTAGAAGGGGGTTTCATTTGTGTTTAACACCAGTTTTAGGCATGAAACACATTCTTATTAACACGAAGTAACTCACACATTAAGGGTTCACTGCCAAACCACAGTTAGAGCACAGTTTTTTCTTCATTTTTACTTTCAAGTTGTCTATCACTGATACACTTGTTTTATACTCTAACTATAAATATCAATAGGAGCCAAGTGTTTCTCAGCCCTGGTTTTCATTATTTAGTTCTACATCCATGCTTTTTCACCTTTAGATTTCAGAGCACTTTCCTAAAGTACTTGATGGACTATACAACAGAAAAGTAGAACACACAGACCATGAAGAAAAAAAAAACAGCGGGGGGGTGCGGGGGGCAAAAAACACACCAACTTTTTGCTACAATGATTTTTTTTTTCATTTTTAAGTAAGGTAGTAACATGTTCTGCCTCCTATATTGTAGATTTCTGTAATACATTATGCTCAAAGTGAATCAGTGAAAAATCTAAACCTTTTTACTCTTCATAAATTACTATCCTCAACAGCCATCTGAGCCTTGAGAGACTTCACATTCTGCCTTCAAGTTATAGTATGAACTAGGCTATTTTCCCTAATTACTTTTATAAAGAAAAAAGAAAGTCAGTTTTCCTCCAAAATTTTCAATTGCCAAGACCTTTTTAATAGATTTTTATGCTTTTCAGTTTCTGTCACAAGATAATTTGACACACTAGGCACAGCCACAGCAAATTAGAGTATTAATAAAACAAATACCTTTGTTATATGCAAGAATTACGAAGGGAAGAATTCTTTTGCTATTGACACTCCACAGGCACGTGATACAAACAAGATTAACTGGAGAGAAGAAAAACTGTCAGAGCCAGCATTAAACTATACCCTGATTTGATACCCTTGGTAATAGGTACTGGTTTTCCCAAGCCCAAGTGCTCAGATGAACTACATTACTGCATTTAGTAAGTCTGTTTTATCAATGGAAAGGCATTAATAAAGGAAAAATATGGAAAGGCTCAAGTACCTTTGAAAGCCTTGAGGGCTGTAGCAAACATGGAGGAAGAAGAAATTCACTCCCCTCTGCCCCTGAACTGTCAGTCCATAAATCCCAGGAAACTGGGAATGCTGGTATTTAACCTACAGAAAACAGCTTACCAAGATTTATCTACCAAAATAAAATAAAAGAAAAAGAAAAAAAAAAGAAAAACAGAAATAAATTAAAACCTAAGTTATTTTTTGCATGGTGGTATCAAGTTAGCTAATAGTTATATTTTGACAGATTCTACAAAAGCAATTCAGATACTATTTAAAAAAGGTTTTGTAGCACATGTATGCCAAAACCTGCAGCCAACGCATGATAAAGAAATGTTTTAACTACACCCCTGCCATCACAGCTTTCCAGCTTGACAAATAGGTACCTGCTCATACCTAAGCCACCTCAAGTAAATTTTCAATTACCTAGGATATGAATTCATATTTTTGTGGCATAGACAGTAACACCTCAATGTTTGAAAGATTTAAAGACAGTATCAAGAGCACAAATTGACTGTAACAATCCTGACTACTACTGGATAATACACAACTAACAAATGGCGTCCTAAGCACAGAGGCATAGTGTTACCCTGTTACATATTCCCTGGACAATTGCGTCTCATTTTTCTGAGAATACCATGTAAAACTTATTTCTACTGAGAAATAAATTAACTGAAGAAACTGACCTTCCATTCTACAGAAAAGATGGGTGCTACTCCCAGCTAGTACTATTCTCAACATGCCTGTGGGATAGAGAAATACTGTGAATAATTTTCTACCTAACAGGACACTATTTCTTCAACAGTGAAGAGCATTAGCTGTATGCAACTTTGCAAATCCAATTGAAATCAGTAAGTCCCTTTGCACGAGTAGCCATGCATACCAAAAGTGACACAAATTTATGTTTTCAAGAATGCAGTATATGATCAAGGCTATCAATAGTACAACATTAAACATTACGTATAGGTTTTTTCTTTCTATTTAATACAGTACAACTATAATTAGACAAATCTTGGAGTATCCCTTTGGCTGTCACTCTGCTTTTGTTTGCAACATGTTCTTGAAATTTCTGAATCGTTTGACTAGGAAGTTAGCTTGAATTTATGCACAGCTACTTCTCATTGTGGTTCTATGCCTCAAGTGGCAATCACACTGTGTTCAAAAAAGAACAGTCTGATGAACACAGGAAGCTTTTACCTGCTATTAATTTTACATAGATGTAACTGAACAATCCAGTCTACTCTCTCAGAAGCCTGAATGGCAGCAAGACTAAACGTTTCCTAGTCAATCTACTTCTGATTGAAGTAATTTTCTGCACAGTACAAAGAGAAGGGATCCTAAAGGAAACCTGAAAAAGTAATCTATGAAATAAATTATTGCAAATTCTCAACTTTAACAGCAGCCATATTACAGCTGTGCCTATTCTGAGTCTCTAAATAATTATATGCAATGAATTACTAATGTGTTGAAGGAACATTTATTAAATCAAATTGTTTTTCCTGGTTAGCACGTTCTATTATTTATATTATATTGCACTTAAAGGACACACTGCTATTATAGAAATTACATAAAAGTAAAGAGACAGATTTTAAGTTCTTACAGTCAGCACTAAGTAGATCAGTATCTTCAGTATAGTTTTAGAAGCTTTTTCATAGCTTGGACAAAAACAAACAAATAAATCTAGGAAAACCAGAGTTGGTGAACTACAAACACATTATTTGCCTTCAATAAAAAAGGTGAGGAAAAAGTTTTGGAAGGGTCATTGATCATCTTATTTCTGAAAGAGGCAAATCTTCTGAACGTATTAACCTTGATGTTAAAAATTTACTGCATTTGAAGCTATAAAAATCAGTTTAAATTAGATGAAAATGGTAGATCACATGATTTCCCTATTTAAAACTTTAGCATTCACTTATGCACTTCTTGCATTACCTTAGAAGCAGCAATGCTCAAAGAGAAGATCCTGTTGTGCCACAAATATATGCTCTACATTGGTGTTGCATTAGTTGTTGACATCAGTTGAAATGAGAAATTTATATGGCATTTAAACTACCTTTATGCCTTAAAATATTTATCTGAAAAGACATAACATTTTTCAAAACAGGTATTTTGGTGCATAAAGTGCTGCTAATTAAGAGAATGAGTGATTAATTCCAGCCTCGTTCATTAAACAAAATTGCATTTAACTGGGATTTATTAGACTGAATCTAAAGTTTGAAATAAAGGTTATTCTATTTTGAAAAGCTTCTAACACTTCTAAAATAAAAATAAGACTTTCCTGATTATAACAGACTTCAAACTTTTGAAGTACTTTAAGTATTATGCTGGTTTTGCAAATTTGGAAACTATACTAAAACTACTTTAAATGACCTGTCAAAGGATACATAAAGAACCAACAGCAGGAGTCTGAAGAAGTTGCAGGATTCTTAAGACACAAGCATTGTCTTTTTTACCACCAGATCAGCATACTTAGGTATAAAAGAAGGGGAAACAGAGCTATAAATCAAACAAAAGAAAGCCCTCTCCTAAATTACTGCCTTTCCTATCAAGCCAGCAAAACTATAGAGATGGATTCTCCCAGAAATAAAATTATACTAATAAGTTTCCTCAGCTGAAGTTGTATCTTTCATTAATAAAAGAGTGAAAATATTTAAGAGGAAACAATTTTTAATATTTTTTTTAATTAGAAGTGGTGGTTATACAACTTAAATTGGAATCAAGAGGATAAATGACTGAATGACTTCTACAATTATTTGACAAATCTTTTCAATTTGTATGTTATCTTTGTTAAACTAGATTAGCAAAAGGAAATTAGAATGATTCTATTAAAAACGCAGACCAAACAGGAACACTAGTTTTAATTTATACTTTAACATAAACTAGCACAAATTTACATATATAAAAATACACTTTGCAGTAAGACTGTCTTCATCTAGGTTGTTTCTTTTAGATTAAACTCCACTCAAATGCAACTCCATTCGGTTGTCTATACCTAAAACTTGCGAAGTACCTACATAAAGTTACAACTGATTTGGTCATTTCAACTCCATTTTGGACATAGACAAAGCTCATTATAATTTGGTAATACACCACACATTATATTCAACCACAGAAACTATTTTGGAAGCACAGCCTAATGGTTAAAGCATGAGACTGCAAATCCAGACATTTTTAAATAGAAACCAATTTAATCATGGATCACTTGGACTCTGGGCAAATTAATTAACCTTCTTGCAATCTGTGAAATTGGAATAATATCTACCTTGCTATGAGGCTTAATTCATTAATGCTTATGAAATACTGTGAGATCCTTAGATGGATATACTATAGAAATACAAACAAGCTCAGGATTTCAAACAGTACTTTGGAACGTAATTCCTATTTGAAAACACACGTCCCTGTCAAGTAAAATGTCAATTCATAAGTACTATTTGAATCATTTTAGGTACACTGAAAATATATCAACATCATATAAAAACCATATGCAAAGTAACAAAAAGGCTACATATTACATGTCTTATCCTTCACCTACACACAGAATTAATTCTTAGTCTGCTTTTATAGAACTCATCAGATATCATGTGCAACTACACACATAGCAATTAACTTTGAAGAGTTCCTCAGAGTCTGCCAGTGCACCAGAGTTCTTCTCAATTCAGACTCTAGTTCTGACTGCAAAGTGGTAAAACTCTTTACCAGTGTGGCTCCAGTGCAAATATTAAAACATGTCACTGTATCTTTTATCTATCTATCTATATCTCAAGAAAAGAGTTCATTTCAAGAACTATGAGATTAGAGATGAAACCTGAATGGATGAGGTAACTGATAGTCAACACAAGATGCTACCAAAGTTATTCAGGAAGAATGGGGATTTTGAGAAGATGCAGTATTAGGAGGATCAGCATTCTTTCTACCAGTTATAGTGGTTGGCAAATACTTGGCAGCATGCTTGGACTTTGAGCAGTCAGCTACCTCAAAAGGAAACAGGTTTAATGTCACAAAAAATCCTGCAAAATATAAAATTAAATATAAAATTTAAATATAAAATATAAAAATAAAGTTCCAAGTTCCACCTGCCTCAAACACCCCTATGTCATGCCTTCTAGACTGCTTGTTCTCTTTGAATTGAAAAATACTCTTCTACTTCTGAAGTCATTAATACCTACACTTATTTTCAGTTTTGTTTCTTTTTATATTTCAAGTAAGAACAATGATTTCCTCCTTTATTTCATAACCATAATCTGCTGCTGAATAACAGTTCATATTTCAACAACTTACTCTTTCACTGAGCTTTCACAATCTCTAATTTATTTAAGGTCCGGATAAAACTATAATTCACTAGGTATTTTTTTCCCTCTAAACAGTTGCTAATAGAAATATTGCATGTGGATCATTCAGTGCATTTTTCTTTCATTTGATATCCTTAATGAAGCTAATTTAATGGGAGATGATTTTGCATAAAGAAAAGTGCATCTAAAATGATTCATTATTTAAATGAAAGAAAAATTTTAAGACTTTCTTTTCAAAAGGACACTCCATGGGAACTTCGTATCTTATCCTCCGTTAAAAGTTTTAATCTTCTAATAACAATTCCATCTATCAAAAGTTTCAACATCAAGCAACAACATCACAGTTCATGACAATACTTTGTCACTTTTATTTAGACAAATCTATTAATCAAATTAAAAGCAATAGTATCACAATATCATGTTGCAACTACTGTGGTATGCTTTAAATAAAGCTCCTGAACATATTCAGAGCAATCTTACAGAAAATAGGTACCAAAAAACCAAACCCAAACCTGATGCAATACTTCTAAGTACACACTTACATTGTCAGTCTTAAAATGAACATGCTTAATGTCGCATCTTGAAGGTTCTAGCTAATGTTAGCTACCTGTTATCCTACAGTGTGTCTTTTTTTAGTAATGTTTTTCAGAATGTTTTGTTTAACATATTTTAATCAACTTTGGAATGCAACTATCCTAATTCAAGAAATGCTTTCAAGCATTTTTGTGCTATCTTCTAACAACCATTTTTGTGCTCATGCTTCAATCGCTATGACAGAAGGCCAAAAAACAAGTAACTGAGGCCACAAAGCTATTAGCAAATTCTTCTAACAACTCACTGATGCCCAACTGCAAAATTTTTATCCAAAACCGGCAGATATACAAATAATTATTTGACCATGTGCCAACACCTTCAAGCCCGATCACTAAGACAACAGCAGAAAATTCATAAATAAATTAACAAAGAAGCAGCAACAATTTTACTGTAAAGTTAAGGAGCATCTTTTCTAAGAAGAAATACTGTGCAGCAGCTTGGCTTGATACACAGGCCCAGTATGGTTTTGGTCTACTATTTCGTATTCTGAAAGCTCACCTTAGCAACTACATTTTCTATTTTAAATACACTTTAATGAGACTGTTATAGGAAATGGCACGCAAAACTGAAAAGAAAAAAAAAAAGAAAAAAAGATGGCTGCAACAATGCTGTTACTTAAATTTCTCTGTGGCAGTTCATACTTGGAACATCAGCAAAATAGAAAAACAATGCTTTTCCATCTATTTGGAAAAGGTTACATGAAATATCCTTATAACATAACATACAGATCATCATATACTACACAGCTCTGCTACAAGCACTCATAACTGAACATATCTTCATAATGTCTAAGAGGTTAGAACATTTAGCCAAAACCATCAGACTTGTAAGAGAAGTGCAACCTATTTATGAAATTCTTGCACACATTCTTCTTCCTAAAGAACATTATACTTCAGAGATAATATTTTTTTATAGTGTTCACATCTTGCATATCAACTATGCTAATGACAAACATTTTCCCCAACAAAAAATTTCTGTAACTCATATACTCAATAAAAATTATCTTTGCTGTTTTCATTCCCAAAGCACCAGTTCATAGCCTTGAAGACTTGACACACATGCACAATAGAACACTGTGACACTTAGAAATACAAATAAAGCAATTACTATTCTTCAGGGGCTGATGATTTCTGTCTTGGCCTACTGAAACACAGTTTATAAAAAACTAATTTTGTTGGTTAAGGAACATTAATAAGGAACTTATTCCTCCGTAAGTCAAGAGTTACTGATTACCTAAATACAACAGTGATAGATTATAAATATGTAATAATAATAATCTGTCAGTCAAAGCCAACTAAAACTGCAAAAATTCATTATCAGGACTGTTGGGAGTTTCTACTTAACTCTCTTGTGTTGGTAAAGTGTTCCAAGCAAATTAAATATTTGGCCACCTATTTTTCTTTTCTCTAGAGTTTTTGCACTTTTAATTGCCTCCCCTGCCCCACTGAAGGGGAATAAGCAAGTGGCTGAGCAGTGGCCAGCTGGGGTTAAAGCATGACATGAGCAAACTATTGGGTTGGGAGGCACCTCCATGACATTCATGTAGTTCACACAGCTAAGTATGTGGCACTGAACTGTGCCCCTTTTTGCTCTCTTTCTTCCAGTTACACATTAGAGCCCCAACTGTCTGTCAAGTCCATCAAAAGGTAAAATCCTTTGGGCTCAGATGAATTGTTTTCCATGACATCTAATAAATTAGTGAAGATGATACTTGAAGAAGGTGTTACAAGAAACTAACTACTCCTTTTGATAACAATTTCATGGAACTCTGGTATGAAGTTAGGACAGTTGTGTTATAAAACCAATTGATCAGTATCATACTAATTCTTAAGCGATCCTAAAACTAATCTCATTTTCCTTCAAATTGAGTAATATACATATTAAAAACTTCAGAGTCATAAAATATAGTAACTTTATTTTCACTGTACTCTACAATTTTCTTGTACTCTAGACCAACATGTAAACATCTCTCAATATAAATAGTAACATTTAAAACTCCAAAACCTGTTAACACTAGTAAATGAAGCATATGTTTAGCTATTAAAATCATTACTCTGCTAGAATTACCTTGCTGAAATAAGTGAAGTAAAAGCATAACAAAAAAGATTTTGACATTCCATATTTTGTTGAATACCATTACTGCACAGGCAATCACTGTCTCTGACACATAAATTAACATCCTACCATCTGTCAATTGTTCAGATAATCACAGGGTTTAATGCACAATATGGTTATTAGAATGTGACCTGACAAAACAAAAAAGAACACAACCTAATTTGGACTACGAAATCTATGATCTCACTTGCAAATGACAGTTTGACAAGCTATTATTCTGCATTTTGGCTTCTACAGTAAAAGCAATTTTACGCATATGTAATTCTATTAGTCATACAGCCAACTGCCTGTGGAAGATTACTTCAAACTATAAAATTTGCTTGGTCATTCAGGATTTTGAACAAATATTTGCACCCTGAATAGGAATTTAATGTTCTGTATATACACACTTAGGAATAAAACACAAGTTACTATGCAAAATTATGGTTAACAACATCACAAAGAGTAACTACAGATTTCCATGTCAATTTTCAAGACAGTATGCAAGAAGGCATTAAACCCATTAATTACCTATATATCAACAGATATCAGCGGTTTCAGAAGCCTAGTGTACAGGAAAGTTCTGTATGCAATCTGTTTCACATGCAACTTAGTCATCTGCTAATAAGTACCAGCAATGCTTTGTTTTATTCACAGTCTTACTTGCAAACTACCTTTATGGCTTATTCTACTTGCAATACATTGTTTTTACCAAGGTAAACATTATTCACAGTTGTCTTATTCAAAACCACTAAACAAAATCCTATTACTGTCTATTAACAGAAAACTATAACTGGCAAACCTCATGTGCCCACAACTCCCACATTTTTCAATTACTCAAGTGCATTGCTAATGTTCTAATAAAATATATTTCCAAAGGATATAGTCTAATGATCACTTAAGAATGTAAATATATGCTTGGGAAAGGTGAAATTATGTCTTCGGGAAAAAATAAACAAATAAACTGTTCTAAGAAAGTGACACAACGAAAAGAAACAGAGAAGAAAAAAACCAAACCAAAGCAAAACAACCAAGTTCAACACAGTTTTATTACCTGTGGAACTTCAGCAGGATAACAGGTGCATAATAAGTAAAATCCCCAAGTGAAATAAATTACATTTCTTTACTTTTGGCTTTACTCACCCTCTATAATTTTAACTTTCATGTTCTCTTTAATCATAAAAAATTACACATGTTCCTGTCATGTTGGCCCAATATACTCGTGAGTCTCTGAAGTAGTTAATCACAAGGTCAGTTTGGTGGTATCAAAGTCACAGAAATTAAATTTAAGAACAATGAGATAGATTTTTCAAGCTTTAGTTACACCACACAAGAACCTGACTCAATAATAAAGCATCATGATCAGATCATGGTTTATGCAAGGCCTGCCAGCATTTCAAAGGGTAGTACTACTTACAGCTATACAAAACAGCTCTTACTAGATAGAGGTCTGCTACGCTTATTACCAGTTTCTACCAAATGGAAATAATTAAAAACCAAGGACAAACCACAAGGAAGGAATATTTAGACTACCTTGTTCAGGTTGTTTTACATGTAGTAAAAGATTTTCCCCATTAAATCCCAGAAAATATCAGTTGCACAAGATAAGCATCACAAAGTACCATTTTCCAAAGCACTTGAGTGACCTACAAGCTTTATCCTTACTCTGAAAGATCATGCAATCTAATTACTGCAGGTTGCCAAACTCTCAAATGTCTGAGAATGCAGATAGTGGGATTTATACAGCTAAGACATGCTTAGCTGTATCATTTGAACCTGTAATTGCTTTGTGAAACTGGTTCCTACGTACTGATGAGCCTCTAAGATCATCTTCATGGGGAAGTTACTAAGATAAACAAAGGTAAGAATAATCATGATACAGTTTACTAATTCTCTGGAGGTCCCTTAGTGTGCAGTAAGTGTGAAGTAGTGCAAACAAAGGCATCTTAGGTTAGCATGCTTTACAAATGTTTACCCGAGGGATGACCACAGAGTAAGCACCAAGCAGTAAATTTAATCTCTCTTATTGTTCATTGAATTCGTGAGGTAAAAAAGTGTTAAACTTATTGAAAGTTAAAACTCTGCCAAAACTGGAATCTAGGCAACAGTCAGTTGAGTATATCTGAAAAACATATCCTTAAATTTCACCATTTGGAACATTATTCCTGCCTAACAATAGCTGCCAACTCTAATCAACTGCAGGCTTTAACTAGAAAACCCACATACAAAATCCCAGATTATGAAAGTTAGAGAATTACATGGAATTGTATTTGCCTAGTTACAGTTATTAGTCTTTGAATCGTCAGGGCAGACTTTCATTGACACTAACACTGAAGTAAACCTTCTCTGGTGGCTGCTAATTGTCAGCTGCTCAAATGACTGAAAGCAGCTGCTAAATCACACCTGATCAGCTTGACTGCTGTATGTGACGCCTTGAACAGAATGTAGTTGGTCAGCCTTAAATAACTATGCAGATTATGATTTTAAGTTGAGCCTTTGTGCTTCGGTAGGAAGCTGTGAAAATAACCACAGTCCCAACAGGGTGCTCTAGAGACTCACTTCAAACAAAATGCTTCTGGAACACAGACTCTGCTGCACTTCTATAATTTACAGTTTGTGCTGGCAGAAGTAGGGCTGCAGAACAGAGTAAAGACTTCTTGGTCCAAGGCTGCCTGACTGGTGAAAGGAAAGGCTTCCTACAGATGGTGAAAAAAAAAAACCAGCAGCAGCAGGGCTGCCAAAGATTGTTTACAGCAGACAAGTAATTTTAGCTGGGTCTGAAACAGGCACTTATCCTGCACTGCAAGGAACCTCCTCCAGCACCACCTCCAGACCTTAAAACCCCACCATCCCGGGGACAGGCTGCATGCTCCAAGAGTGGCTGGCACAAAAGAATGTATGGTAGAGGTACAGATACTACCTTCCAGCATACCTGCACTATTCAATATATTCATCAATGACCTGGATGAGGGAACAGAGTGCACTGTCAGCAAGTTTGCTGATGACACAAAACTGGGAGGAGTGGCTGACATACCAGAAGGCTGTGCTGCCATTCACTGAGACACAGGCTGGAGAGTTGGGCAGGGAGATGTTCCACAGAAACATAGGGAAAAACTTTTTCACTGTGAGGGTGATGGAGCACTGCCCAGAGGGGTTGTGGAGTCTCCTTCTCTGAAGACATTTAAAAAGCATCTGGATGTGTTCCTATGTGACCTGCTCTAGGTGGTCCTGCTCTGGCAGGGGGGTTGGACTAGATGATCTTTCAAGGTCACTTCCAACCCTTAACAGTCTGTGATTCTCTGATCACCTCTTGTCCTGTCACAACAGGCCCTGCTAAGAAGTCTGTCCTTCTCTTTCTTACAGGCCCTCTTTAAGTACTGAAAGACCATGAAAGAGTCTCCCTGGAGCCTCCTCTTCTCTAGGCTGAACAACCCCAACTGTCTTGGCCTTTCTTCACAGGAAAGGTGCTCCAGCTCTCTTACCTTCAACCACGGAATGATTTACAAGCTTTTTTTTTTATTATTTGTATGTCTCAGTGAAGAAATAGTAAAATGAAAGGGAATAAAAAAAATAACATATCAAAGTCCATAAAAAGCTACCATTTTCAGCATTCTTACTCTTTGACTCCTGCAAACAAGGCTGAGAACAGGTTACAGGCTTCTAGGATACCGTATTTTACAGACTTTCATTTCCAAAACAAAACATATTTAAAAGATCCTGTGTACACATAAGGCTGCCACTCTTACGTTATTTCTAAGCAACTGACACATGAAGATGCATTTCATTTACCTATGGAAAGGTTTCATTTTAGAGATTCAGTTCATCTTTTAATTTGTTTGTTCAGAGAAAAGATTGTTTTCACAGGAGGCTGATCAAGCTTTTGTGGTTTAAGGTCAATTTGTAAGTTCTTTGGGCTACACTATTCAACAGGGTATTTATATTATTATGATTCACTCATCTCACCTATCCCATATTCTCTTATGGGAGCATGAAATTGAATACATTAATACCAGAATAATTAAATATTATCAGAAATACAATGTAAGTTTTCTTACTGAAATATTTAAAGTAATTTTCCATTAGGCCAATGTCAGGGAAGATGAAGATCAATGTCTGGTTAACTCAAGTCAAGCAAAATACAAGAGTAGCAGTTGACCTAAGTAGTGTATTACAACTACCAAAACACAAGGCGATAAGAACACCTTTGTATACTGTGTAAGGAAAATGCTGTAGGCAAGAGGAAGAGGAAAACACACTTTAAAAAGAGCACCTTTGGTAATCAAAGGAGCTTCCTACTTTTTCTCCCAGAATATTCAGCCAATTACATTTGCTTCTCTACAATAATTTCATCCCTAATAAGATCAGAGGAAATTATTTATTCCACCACCAGTTTTCCTACATTTGTACATCATCCTATGGGACACTGATTTTCTGAATTGCTTTTGGACATCTGATATTATATTACTGCAGCCTTCTGCAGAAGGAGCCAGAAAAGGAAAGAAAAAAAAAATAAAAATCAAAATAATTACATTAATGCTGGGAATCAAAGTTTATTGACTTTCCCTTGAGCCATAATGCCAAAAAGCCAGTTGCAGAAGTTGTCAACTTATTTAATGATATCACCAACTCCTTGAACTCGTCAAAGTATCTTCTGAAAACATTCTCCAAACCGTTTCTGATGTATAGCAATATCATTATCTCTAGTTCATCTCACTGCTGAAGATAGTTATATGCTCTGCTCCTTCTACCTGTTTGTGCCTACTGAAACACTACAAAACATGGCATTTTAATGAAAAACCCCTTCAAGGATGCTCTGAGTTGTAACATTCTCAAGCAAACCAACATCTCATTATCACATCCCAATTATGTCCTACTTATTCTACAAAACCTAGGAGAAGCTCTTATGAGAATATAGTTCTAATACAAGTAAACACATCCACACTGTAGCTTGCTCTGAGAACTTAAATTCATAGCATAATGCTGTATGAGTGCTCCAGTGGACCATAGATCCATAGACCATTATGCTTTTTTTCAGTTTTCACTCACACTGACCCTTCTGAAGAAAAGAGGGGTCAGGTATTTGTTCCAAAAGTTTTCTTTGAAATTGCTAACACTTCTTCCCCAGACGTGCTTCTTTGGAGAGCAGATTTCACCTCTCAATACATTTTCCTCCTAGACCAATAGTGTCAAAAGCATCTTTTCCTTCCCTCCCTGTTTAAAAATTACTGTAAGGTACAATGTGTATTTGTGGGAAGAGGAAAATAGTTAATTAGACAGATGATAATGAGAATATTGGCCAAAGCTAGTTTTTCCATAAGGGTCAGCAGTACAATAGAAGATACCACCTCTAACAAAAGATTTGTCATTGTATCATTTACAATACAGCTTATTTAAAACTTGCTGAAGAAATACAATTAACAGATTCACAAGATAACACTGTTTTCTGAATACTAACAAAACCGAGAAGTACGTAACTGAAAGAAGCTATACCTAATCACTTGCTCTTTCACTACAAGTGCGAGCGTGCCATGGAACGTTTACAGTAAACCTCTCCCTCCTATAAAGGCTGAGGATAAGAATTCATTATTTTTAAATCTAAACAACATACCCTCTATTTCTGAGCAACATGTGATCAGAAAACCTATAAAATATAATGCATAAAATATTATGTTTATCTTCACAGTTTTGGTTAGAGGAAAGACAGAACTTATAAAGAAGCAAGTGAGTGAAATCCTTCAGCAAGATCTCTTAATAAATCTGTTTCTTTGATTCACCTATATGGGACAAATCAAGTTTGTCAGCTTCATTAATTGGTGAATGAACAAGGGGATTTATGCCAGAACACGCTTACCAACACATGATACCTGCACATCTGTAACTTAATCTAACAAGCCTTAGTAGCAATAGATAGACCCTTTGATGTTAGAGTGCATAGGCCCTTTGATGCTCATCCACTGTCAATCACTGCACAGAAGATCACTCCGCGATGGAAAAGTGCTTTGAAAGTTTGACTGGAACTTAAGATCATTCAAGAAAACATTCAAACAATGTATCATGACATGACAGATCAGAAGAAACAGCTTTCAATAAAGACAGACAAGGCACACTTCTTACTTTTTGCAAGGCAATTTGTTCTGCAGTGTTAGAAGGGACAATATCAGACAGAACCTACAACTTGGTCAACTGAATTGGTGTCAGTGCTTCCCACTACAAGTAGACTGTCTTCCATTTAAGCATCTATCAGACCTATGAGAGGAAGTTGAGATATACCCAGAGACCAATACTCATTAAATAGGAAAAAACTTCTGTACTTTTCCAAAGTGTACTCTGGTTTGCTTAATTAAAATAGCTTTTGCCATGTAGAGGAAAACAGAAAAAAGTGCATTATAATACTTGAAAAATCAATTTAGATTACTGTATTCACCACTAAACTTTTGTTCTTTTAATTAGTCTTTAAATACATAAGAAAAGGGCAAGTTTTTTTTAGGAACTTTCAGTGTTGTCCAGGCTTAGAAGTCAGCAAAGACTTCCCTGAAAGAAATCTAATTTGTAAAACTACTTAAACAGCAGCAGAGATTTGCACTACTCCAGCATTACCTGGAGGAAAATGCTAAAATATTGACTTAAATAGCATAAACCACATTAACAGGTTCATATTACAACTATCTTACTCAACATCTAATTTTTATGATAATAAAAATAAGCAGGTTTACCTATGTGCAGGTTGTGTTTACCTATACTTAGAATTGTACATGTGAATTACAAGAAGAATTTATGCTCCCTCATGCAGAGTACAGAACACTGATACTGGGGAAAAAGAATCAATTAGCTGATGCAGCCTAGTCCTAACTATTACTAACAACATTTCAGGGGTAAAAAAAGATTTTCATAACAACGACACAGCAAAAAGCCATCCTCACCTTGTAGCATTGAACCCAAGTTTGAGTTTCTCCACAATGAAGCCTCTCCTGAACACTCAGCCTCACTGAAACCACTCAGCTCAACTTTCCTGAGATAGATTCTCAGGGCAGGGAGGGACAGCTACCAGATACCATCTTCCAGAAGAACAGCTGGAACAGTTTATTTTCTCCCTTCTTTGCTCATTTCATTCCATTGAGAAGATTAACAGATTGCAAGAAACTTTTTTCATATGAAAACGAAGATGGAGGATGATAGTTTGAGACACAAAGAAAGTGTGGTGTGTGTTTAAAAAAGCTAATCAGAAGCTTCTTGAAAATTGTTTAGTGAAAAGTAGAGAGTAAGACTACTGTAGAACTACTGAGCAGTCACTGAACTCTTCAGTGACAAAATACTGCAAGTTTGATGTACATGGTTACAAATTGCCATTCTTAAATCTGAAATACCTTAGCATACAACACTGCATTTGTAGTAGTATTACGTAAATATTAAACTTTATCATCACAAAAAACTGTGGCATTATACACATCTCGTATGGATAAGCAGGAATAATGCCTAAGCTACACAGCAATAATGAAAATTACAACTTCTAGATATAAATTGGAACTCAAATTAAGCCAGCTTTTTATATTGACAGCATACAGCATTAAAGACAAAATTAGAATTTTTTTTAATTCCTAGTAAGAGTTCAAAATTGCCATTTCAGAAGTGCTTGACAAAGAACATCTTTGAAAATTGATTTTGACAGTCTTCCCAACTGAAGAAGTTTAAAGGCTACTTACCATCGGCCATGCCACGTACTATCCCTGTTTCTATTCCTAACAAAGTTCCTTTGCCAGGGTGATGATCTATTTCAGTGACTTTTCCTTCAGAAATCTTTTCAAAAAAACAATGAATATGTGCCAGAGGTATAGAAGCAAGGGTGGTGTTTTCTGTTTATTGTGGCCTTTATCTTTTTTTTTTTCCTTAAGTATAGTTGAATTAAAAAAACCACCAAAACCAAACGAACAAAAAACAGCAACCAAGAGAGACCCCCAACCAACTCTTCTAAAAGAATAGCTTGTTTCCTCATAGCTCATGACAAATGATGGCCCTGCCATGCCTAGGCTTTTGAGTCCAGCTTTGGGTCTGCTTCTGCTCAGAAGACAGCTGAATCGTTTCAAACATTAGCTTCATCCTTACCCTCAGGGTACATGAAATGGAGACACTCACATGTGTCAAGCTTTCCTGCTAAGTATTCAAAGCTCTTTGCTAAATCTTCCTGGTGACTTCAATTTTCTGCAACCGAGTTAGAGTACATTTAAATAAGCAATTTCTTAATAACATCTTCCAGTCTTGCTGCTCTCACACGGAACTGTGATAGTTAGCTTTTTAGTAGTAAAAAGTGTACAGCAGTTTCCATTGGATGAAGCCTTGACAATGTAGGTTTTATTAGTGGACAGCTTTAAGACATATAAAAAAAATTAACTACTCCATGATTTCTGCAACTACGTTATTAAATGACAACCTTTAGAAAATATCCAATATGCTAATGCAAAGAGCATATTGTTTTGCAGTGTGATGCAACACATGCTTAGACCAAGTTTTTTGTTACTGATCTTCTAATGTTAAAAGTTAGGCCAAAAGCTTTAATTGAATGATTAAAGTTTAATCTCTTACCAACTATGATTAAGTGGAATCCCTTTAACTTTAATCTGAACATCTTTTTTGCCACTTCTGCCCAGAAGCTACAGCTTCAAGAGAAATAGTTTAGAAAGAATTCTGTTGCACATTATACTTTTACTACGAACATCAAGCATAATGCATTTTTCATGTTTAGCCCAGTGAACAAGCTTTTTCCCCCAAGACTGAGAAGTTAGTCTTTAACAAAAGCAAGCCAGGGCAAAAGGATTATGAGAAGTAAATCAGCATAACCAGTGGGCTTTACAGGAATCTAATTAGGTAGCCACATTTTATGTTTTGTGAGAAAACTAGCAACCTAATAATCAGACTGTTATCAGACAGAAAATGAAAAATGCATGCTAGCAGTGAAATACTTTTGCTTCATTCTATAAAATCCTGTCGATATCTCACTGAGCTGTGTACTAAAACGTTTTTGGTTTATTATAAATTCTTGAAAAACAATTTTGAAAATTATTTTAACTTAAAAATTACTTTCCCTATTTCAGGCTTGGGAATATGATGGACATCATTCAAATTTGAGCACTACTTTCCTAAAGAGAAGGAATCAACAGTCATTAGATGCAGTGTTTCAACCTTATAACCAAGTCATTTTGTATTACACTTACGATGAAACAAAGTAGATTCATTGGTAAGACACAAGATATTACTTATCTTCACTTAAAAGTTAAGAAACATATTATTATTTAAGCTCTGTTTGTAGATTAACTAGCCTGGTTATGGGAAGTGGTTTACAACACCACTAAACCACGTTCAGGGAAGTAAACATAACCTTCATAAACTGTAATTGTGGGAAATGTATTAACTGCTTAGTTTCACTTGGGGAAAAAAAACATCCGTAAATTATTCCAATAAATATTTCTATGTTAGTCAAGAAATATTGGTATAACAATGGAACACTAATCCTGAGACAGCTACATTTTTAATATTATCTGAACTTCCTAGATCAGAAACAAGTATTATGCAACCTGTATCTCAGTAAAATTCAGATTTCTGGTTTTATGGAGCCATTGCATTTCAGTCTTATCATGATATAAAGAATTTTAAGACAATATGAGCCAGTCATCTAGAAAACAGATTGCCACCATAGTTCTCATTCTCCATCCATACTTAAATTCTAGCATAAATTTGACAACTACTATGTTGAAAACCTTTAAAGTAAGAAATCAATGTGGTATTCAACCTGAAAGGTGTAATCCCAAATTTCAAGGTGTAAAACACATTAATCTTCAGAAGTTTGAAGGACAATGACTGTTAAGCTCAGGCAGTAAATACACTGGCAAAGATTATTAGGTGAGAAACCAGAAAATCCTTCCAAGCCCCATTTCTGTACCAATGTTCATAAATAAGAAAGATCTCTTACATATAAGGGGATAAAACCACTGGCTCTTGTGGAAACAACTTCCCCCCCCCCCCCCCCCCCTTTTTTTTTTTTTTTTTTTTAACCTCTTATTAATATCAAAAAACAACAAAAAAAAACAAAAAAAAAAAAAATTTATATGTAATTAGTGAA
>WUAM01000159.1:446858-464585 GCA_024336885.1 Actenoides hombroni
CTGGATGGGGCTCTGAGCAACCTGCTCTAGTGGGAGGTGTCCCTGCCCATGGCAGGGGGGTTGGAACTAGGTGATCTGTAAGGTCCCTTCCAACCCTAACAATTCTATGATTCTATGATTTCTGCAGTGGTATCTGCGTAGAATCAATCTATGCCAGCACAGCTTCTAAATTAACAGTCACCCAGATGCCTATATCCTTCTAGATGCTAGTAACACAGCACCAATACATTTGGTCTGGTACGATTTGACTACTCCCATAAAAATATCTATACTACTATACTACTTTGTCTAACTTTAGAGTACCTCAAATTGTAATCTGAGTTCAAATAACATAGCAAAATTCTTTACACTGTGCTGCCTGAACATCCAACCACCACTCCATTTAACGGTTTTAAATCCTGCACCTAGTATCCTCCTACATAACTGCAAAACCTGCAAAAAGCCTGATTTTTGTTACAAAGTTACAGACCAGTAACGCATCCCACACTGAACAGTTTAATTGCTACAGTCCAGCTGCCAAGAATACTCTTCCAATTCAGTACTTAGGAAGACAACTTGCAACAAATAAATTTCTAGCAATTTATAATGTAAATATTTAATAATAGCTGTTATATAAACACTACTAGTCAGATTTTTAATAGGCAAATGACTACTCTTACACAAGTCTGTAATGATAACTGAACCAAAAATATTAGTTGATAATCTGCATGCAACAACAGGCAAACAGGCACAATAGTTTTACGATTAAAATTTCACAATAACACTACTGTAGTTTCATGATCATTTAAATACAACTTCTATGGAAGCTTGCATAGAAATGAAGGCTGAAATCCAGGGCTGTAATAATTCTCTATTGAAATACTGCCTAGATTATTGAAATACTGCCTAGACTCTTAGCTCTTCATTCAAAACATGCTTGTCTTTATTTTGTTTTTTCCATAAATATGTGAACCTGTTCATATTTTAAACAAAGCTACACATTTTGCTCAGCAAAACATCTGCCTAATCAAAAATGACTCTCAAACCTTAGATTTAGGTAACCTCCTTTCTGTCTTTCCTCCATCTTCTTCTAAAATTCAATGTTTTAAAGCTAAATTTGACCTGAAAACCTTTCTGGCATGACTAAAAATCTGCTATTCTGAAATAATATTCATCACAACCATATAATTCTTAAATATTTAATAACAAAACATGTACTAAAGAGAGACTGAAAGCTTGAAATCATTAGATGTCCCAACACAAGAAATAAAAAGGGAGACATACATTTCTCTGCAAGTGTAAATTCAAAGTTCTTTCACATAGGGATCTAACGACAGCTTGTCAGTTTGGCTGCTCTGCTACTGTATATTAAATAAGCATATAATGAAGCTACTGCTTTAGATTCATTGAGATGCCAAAGATCATGGGTAAAGTATATAAAGCTAATGATTTTTTTTTCTTTTTGAAAGTGGATTATCCACAAGGTGATAAGAATTGGGTACAGCATCAAAAAGAACAATATAGTGAAAACAGACAACATAAAACCCAGCACCATTTCATTTTAGTGATAATTTTGAAAAATAGTAACACATGAATGCCATTTAAAAGCTATTTCCAAATACAAAACCACTATGAAATGCTTTACTTCCTATCAGCTCAGGTAATCATTATGTTGGTTTTATTAACAGAACACTGATTTCCAGCCTTAATACAAGCTAAATGCAAAGTTGAGCCTTGTATGTTACCCAGTGCTTTCTAACAAGCCTTCATTATGTCTTGGTTCTCATTGCAAACCTGTACACAAACCCAGCAAAGCAGTTTAGAAGGTACTTCATTTTCAGTGTTTGCATAATACCACTGAATGGGACAAATAATACACATGCTTAGTGCCAAATGTCAGCACGACATCAATTTAAAGCCTTATTCTTTAACATTTCAGAAACAATTCTGAAAACAAATGACATATGTAAACTCTTCCAACAAGTCAGCGTGCAATGACTTCTAAACACCAGAATACCTTTCAAGGCCAATACCTAGCAGACACATCAGAGTTTTAACAACCAAAAACCTTGTTAAGTCTGTGCAAATGCTAAAAGCATTTATGTTTAGAAGAATTAATATCAATGCTTTTGACTATTCACGCACTAAACCACAGCATTATTTTGATACAAGCGACAGGCAGCACTGCAGTGCCAAGACAGAAAACCTATCCTTTGGAGTATCTAGAAATGTTGAGCTAATAGATGTAGTTGCTGAGATGGTAGCATTACGTTGCAAATCTGAAGAGCTAAACTGGGAATATTCAGCATTGTAGTGAAAACTGATGAGAGGAAAAGCACACATCCAAATCACAAATCAAAAGGTTTGTTTATATCTCACAAATAGAACGCTTTCTTTAGTGGGGCCCAAAAGGTTTTAAAAAGTCTGTGGTTTTAAGAGTTGGCTTAAGAGGGGTTTAAGATCTGGTTTTTAAGCTGAAGGAAGCCGAAACCTGGCAACTTAAGCAGAACAATTGGCAGAATCAAGTTGAAGTAATCTTGTAAGATCTGGAAAAGTAAACAGGAGTGGAAAGATGCAGTGTCAGCAGCTGACTTTAACAAGGATAACATCGACTAAGGAAAATTAAGTTCAAAAATAGTGTTAGCTGCTTTGTCCATTCATTATGAAAACTTGCTTTTTTTTGAACTATCCGTGGTCTGTGACACTACTCCATATTTAAGAAATAAGATGGTCGGAAAAAGAAATTTCTAATTACTTCAGTAAAAAAGGAGTCTGGTCAACAAAGTATTTCCTTAGAAATGTCAGTAACAGAGTCCATAATTATAATATGCCAATTACTGCTATATATGCCTCCAGAATGCTAGTTTTCCTGTATTTTAATAACTGCTATGCTGATCAATCTCCTCTTCAACACCAACTCAAGCTTAAATTTAACCAGACTAAGAATCAGGATGATTCCTTAACGTCCCCTTTGCCAATCAAAGCAGATTCTCTAGCTGTATATAAACAATAATGCTATTAAAATGCAGCTAAGAAATCACCTGATTACTGTCCCAATCCTTGAAATATAGCACAGTGATGCTCTTCTGGGGGATTATAACAATAATCACAAAAGATCAATGTAAGTAAAACTGATATCCATGAAAATATTCATAAATAAGTCTGCAATATTTATCTCCTGTACTTCACCTGAAGACTGGGGAAACAAGTAAAATAGCAAATAAACCTTCAATGCTTCATGCTGTCTAGATACAGGATTTCTTATGTTAATGATTTCAACTTCAGGGAACAGGGTGGTATTTTTCAAAATAAAAAAAGCCCAATGCACTCAGAGTCAGTCTTTTCTTGACTTTGTCACTATTGTCCTGGTTTGAGTGAGAGCAGAACTGGTTCTGTTCAGTGATTTTACTTTTCAGCTGGGTTCTTCTTGTTGGCTGCAGTTTCTGGGGTTGGCAGCCTGTTTTCACAGGCAGTGGCTGCTTCCAGTAGTGATAACGCCCCATGTTTCGGGTTAGTACCAAGGGTTGGTGTGCAGACCAAGGCCACTGCTGGATCTTGTGTACCACATTGGGGGCTGCACCTGCAGGGAGGAGCAGACAGGACAGGTGACCCTAAACTGACTAACAAGGTATTCTAGCCCATATACATCATATTTGGCATAGAGCTGAGGGATTAGGAGAGTCTCTCTCTCTCTCACACACACTCTCTCTCCCTGCGCCCTCTTGTCCCGCTTTGCCTGCTTGGCTCGGGTCCTCTTTCAGTTCCTTCCTCAGAGCATCCAAGGAGGGCTCTGACCATTCTGCCTTGATCCCGGTCTGTGTGTCTGAATCCAGTCCCTGTCTGCTGCTGGGCCCAGTCTGGGTCTCTCCCGGTGCCTGCTCCACAGCATCAGTGGTGACAGTGATGGAATTACCATCAAGGAGGGGTGGGGGGTAGGCTTCTATACTGGTCTTGTATATATTCCTTTATTATTATTATTTTCATTCTCATTAAAGCTGTTCTAGTTTCCTTTTCCAATCGCTAAGTCTCTCTCCTTTATTCCCTTTCACTTCCCATTTGGGGAAGGAGGGGGGTTAACAGAGAGTGTCTGTTATAGGTCTAAGGGGCTACCCTGACCCTAACCCATGACAACTGTCTGCAGGAACCTATCTATATACCTGCTCCTCTCTGAAGGAGACCTCAGCTCTCCCACTCCAATACATGTCCCTGAGAGATTACATTCTGTTGAATCTCCATTTAGATTCCTTTCACAGTATAGGATTCCTTCTCACAATCTAAGCACCTGTAGAGGAGTGCTCTTTTTAACGAGAGCTCTCCAATCTGTTCCTTGGAGAAATACAATTAACATAGAGTCATGAAAATTAAGGGAGGGGCAGGGGAAATTAGTTTTAATTAAGAGCTTCTGCAGAAGATCTTTCAGCAACTCAGTCATTTACTGGCTTTTGAGAGAACAAGCAAATTTTTACTGCATACTCAATAAGACTGCATCAACATAGAAAGAAATGGGTTGTTCATAAACAGGACTAGATCCAGTTTACAGATACAAAAAAATAAAAAAAGCATGGGTATCAAGTTCAACTAACCTAAGTTTCATTTTTACTAGTCAAGCTTTGTAAATGCTGAACCTTATGAAGCTGCTTCTCATATAATACAATTTTATCCTTGCTTTGTGTACACATTATTATCTCAAGACATAATCACTATAAAAACTTACAAAAACTCAAGAAGTGAAAGGCTTCAAATCCTGACATTGAGTATTTACAATGGATATTCAGAATTACACTGTAGCTTTAGGGACAAACATATTTCCCTTATGTAGGCTAAACCACCTAAAGGAACCCAGAAGGCATTTTATCACCAAAGAAATCCAATCCAGTTTTGGTTAGGCTTTTTTTTTTTTTTAAATAAAATCCAACTACATACACATTTTAACATTGCACTCAGAAAACACGAGTTATAAATTACAAGGATGCACAATGAATACATTGTGCCAAACATACCTGGCAGTTTTATTTGATAAATTACTGGTGTAGTAGAGAAAGACAAGAATGAACATAATTTATTAAGACCTTCTTCAAAGCATCCAGCTTCCCCTAGAGCTTATGGAAATAAAGCAACAAAAACATGTAGCCTTGTAAGAATAATTTCAATGTAAAGTGTGAAGAATCTATAGTAAGGCAAACAAGAAATTTATGCTATTACTATAAACAGGAAAAAATATAGATGATACTGGTCAACCTAAGTTCCACTTATAAACAATCTTAAGGCACAAAATAAAATGTTACCTACATAGCACCAAATTATTTGGAAATAATCAACTTGCATTTCAGAATCATTCTAGTATTAGAATCTGAGCTATAGAAGTCAACAACAATTTTCTTGCAGACTTAACAGATCAACATTTCAGCCTCTGTAGTTAAAACATTACCAATTACCTGAAGCTGTTTATATACACACTAATGACGTTCAATAAACAAATCATTTGACAAGGTTGAACAGTGGCACTATTTTTAACTTTTGCAGAAAAACAAAATCACAATTACATAAAATTATATAAATAAATGCAATTGACATAAATGAAGTAGCAAACACCAGAGAAGAATGACTTTGACATGTATAAAACTCAATAATTCTATTTACTGCAAATTCACAAAAGGATTCATGCGACAGATGACAAAATGAATATGAGCGGATTAGACATTGTAACTATAAAAAGGTAAATCCTGTGAAGTACATACACAGCTGTAATATGCAAGACAAGTAGATAATCCTGTGCTCAACATTAAGTTCTATGAGTTGACCAAAGCCACTGTTTCCAATATCATTACTATATACTCCAATTTTCTCAACATCTAAAAAAATATTAATTTGGTCACTAGTAAAGTCAATGGAAACTGCAAAAGCACAACTCAAAGATGTCAAATATTTTACTATTACTGCAGACTTAAGTTTAGCACAATCTTTTCATTGCACTCTGAAACTGAGACGTAACAAAAAATAAAAGTACAAGCAACAGAATAGAAACATCCGAAAAACAGACACAACTCAAAAAAAAAAAATCTGTTTAATAAGTAAATGAAACCAAGCAGGCTCCATAGTTTTCACATATTGCTGCCTTAATTCTAAGTTTTCTCAAGACTGTAATACCAATTAAATTAGCATTATTATAAACAGCATGTTTTCAAAAGATTTAATTAGAACTTGCATCAGAAGTGCTATCCTTGGAACCATAACAGCTCATATTGAGTGAAACTAGCAACATTTCTGTCCCTATACTAGTAAAAGGGAAAACAAATAAACAAGCTGAAATGCAACTGAAGTTGTGTGAGAGTCGGTAAGTGAACTGAATTCAGATCTTAACAGCGCTCTGTGCCGAACCCTCACCAGAAAAAAGCAAGTACATGTGCAAAATTCTTTTTGGCACACAGAATGTTACTTCTAAAGATAGGAATTGTACTCTGCTGTCATTCAAAGACTTAAAACTACTCAGAATATCTAAAAATGCATTTTAGGGGAAATATGAAAGCAGGTTATATAATCACAGGGCCTAGTATTTTATTGGAGATAAGAGACATCTTGCCCTGAGGAAAAAAGACAAAGTACTTAATGCCATTTTTCCATTAGACATTTCAGCAATTCAATTTAAATTAAGTAGCCAAGATCTTAGTACATGCTCTGGAATATCTTATTTGAATCACTAACATCCAACATTTGAAAATTAATTACTCAGAAAACTGCTTATAGATGACATACTGTGTGCATTTATTCTTTCAAGTGAAATTTCTATTTTCTTAAGAATTTTATCGCTTAAGATTTTTAATTATATTAAACGCCACAAAAATAATTTAAACCTAAGGTGCCTAGTCTCAAAAGCAACTTTCAGCTGAACACCCCTGAGCTCACACTTTTTCAGTTCTCGTCTACACAAGAACAAGACAAATACTTTTTTACTTGCTGTAGCTTCCATCCTGATTTTACTAATTTCCTGAGTGACTTATGAAGAATCTGCAAAATAGAACTGTTTCTTGGACACACGCTATCCTTAGAAAAGACACAGCTACTTTGTTACGTGTATTATGTTGTAACCCAGCCTACCTGGATTCAGCTAAAATCTGTTATGAACTGGTGTAAAAGCAGCCCATCAAGCACTTGGGCAAGAGTATAAGGCACCTAAAACGAGCGTTACTACCTCATACATTCAAGCGATGGAATGGTCAGTGGCTGTGACCCTAACACCACAGGCACGTTGTTGGAAAGACCACTGGGGGTTTTGCTGGCGCGTGAAGATTAATTAATTTGCTTTAACCTCCTGCATCTCAGCGCAGAAGGCGGGTTCCCGCCCCTCTCCCGTTGATCACCGAGAGGTCAAACCACGTACGGAAGCGACGGGGAAATGCCCCCGGACACTGAAGGTGCTGCTGCCCACCCGCAAGCCCCAAGCGAGGGGAGACAACCACGCGGTCCCACCAAATAAGACATATAAAACTACTGCGACTCTCAAAATTATTTTTTCAATATCCCCCCAGAAAGAGAAGGGAAAGGGAAGGACCACTGAGCGGGCCACAGCCCCGGCGCGGGCCGGCGGGCTCGGCCGCCCGAGCGCGGCGGGCGCTGAGCGAACGAACACATAAGCGGCGACGGAAGCTGCTTCAAGGTGCGGGCGGCAGCCGCAGCCACCACGAGCCCTGCGCTAAAGCGGCGGGGGCTAGCACAGTGCTTCCCCCACACACACCGCTCTCCTGAGCGGCGGCAACCTCCGCCTCCTCGTTGCCGGAAAACTCAGCGGCGCAGGGATGAAGAGTGGAAAAAGAACACAAAATGGGAAACTTACACTCCCTCTCCTAACACGCATGCGCAGCGCCGGCGGAAAGGGGGGTGGGGTATCCACAGCGGGCACACAGCGGCTCGCTACAGCCTAAGGATGGGTGGGGAGGAGAGTCCACCGCTTGAGTAAAGGCCGCGGGGGCGGGGCCGTTTGCGCGCATGCGCACTCTGCCCGCGCTGGCGGATAAGGGTCACACCGCTGCGAGCGGGTGGGCGCTGCCTGTTTGGGGTTCTGTCCGCCTCCCCTGCTCTCCCTTCTCTGCCTCATTTCTCTACCCTGGCTGTTAACAGGGGAAAGAGATTGCTCTGCCCCGCGGTGAGGAAGAGCGGATGCTAAACTACGGTGGCCCCTTCTCAGCCGGCCTCAGGTTACGGTCCTCAAGAGGCAAGTTACAGCTGGTGAGGTGAGGAATGCACCTGGAGCTCTGCTGTGGGCAGTAAGAGCTGTGCCCAGGCACACACAGGGTGCCCTAAGTAAGTCAGTAGGGAAGAGTGGCACATGTCGTGGGGCTTAGCATTACAAGTAGAGAAAGGAGTGTCGTGGTGTGTGTTCTATGTTTACACTGGTGCCCAGGTATCTGCTTTGGGCTTACATCTGCGATTGAGTTGCAACACTGCTGTTCCTCATCTGGCTTTAATTTTTAGTTGCTCTGTAGTCACAGTGAGGCTTTATACCTCCCTGGCTCAGTGCAGGCAGTGGTAGTGTCCCTGAGAACTCTCTGGCACAGACGTGGATGCTGGTGCTGCTCAGTTCAGTACCAGAGGACTCTGCAGCAGCAAGCACCTTCCAGACCAGTGCATCCAGCACTGTGATTAGCTTCTGTTCCTCCTAAAGGAAGGAAGCAAGGCTAGTAGGTTGCTTAAGTTCTGTTAGGCTGAGCTTTATTTGTGAGGACAATCTTACACAGAAAGCCAGATTTCTAGTGGGCTTTTGGTTTGTAGGAGCATTTATTTTCAGTCTGGTATCTTAGGAAGATTCTCTTACATAGCTACTTTTATGTATATCTGCTGTAGAAGTTGCTGAACATTACTATTATTCCAGTGCTTCAGGCAATCAGATATGCTGGGTTCAAGACCAAACCTTGAACTTTATTTTCTATTCCAAAGGAAATTAGTGTAACAAACAGAAGACAGGTTTGCTGTATTTGCTGGAGCCAGTACCACTGAGAATTAACACAAGACACTCTTCTTGCTGTATTAACACTGCCACAAATAATGACCAGTACTGCAAGTATCATAGCTTGCCCTGTACACTCAAGTTGAAGACATTGTTGTCACCAACCCATGATATGTGGTATCGTGTCATTATTACTTAATGCCAACAAATAGTCAGGATCGCCTTTTGATGCCACTGCTGTGGATAATGGTGCAGTAGCTGTACTTCCGTACAGCAAAGTCCCCTGCTTAATCCCAAACATCACTCCATGACAGCATTAATTCCCCCTGCTGGTACACATTTTGTCAGCCCTTTGTGACAACACACGGTGACAGCTCCCTTGTGTCAGTCATCTGCAAAGCTACCCCATATATGTCCCTTTTACGGTGCATACACCTGTCTTCTAGGATTATACAGCTGATAATCCAGTACTGGCTGCTCTTCCTATATCTACTTGATGCTGAGAAACATACCAAGCACTCTCTTTGTTTACAAAAACAAATACAGTGTGTACAATTCCCATATCTAACATAAGTGAAGTATATTGACATACGGGGTCACTTTTGTATATTTCTTAATGATTACCTTCTGTAGTTACAACCTGGATGGTAGACAGACCTTTCCCTCAAATGGTGAGCTCATTGCAAATACTTATTTCTGTGTAGTAAGTTTAACTTTCTGAAGGTTGCTTTGTACTTTCCTAAAGTCCTAGTATGAAGTTCTAGTGTTTTTAATTACATTACTGTTGTGCATTGATCTTATTGTCTGGCACTGATTTGGTAGTACTCCTCATGTGTTATTGATCTCACTGAACTGGGTTAGTATACAGAAAAACCACAGGCAGATAGCAGTGATTGTTTCCACAAATGCACTCAGTTTGTCATTAAGGAACATGAAGAGAGTGAAGTCTGTCTCTTCACTAACAGTCTAATCTGCATCACCTTGCTGCCTTTAAGTTATCTGTCTTCTCTGGTCATTCAACCCTGTAAGGATCTTACTTCTGCTTTCAAGATGTGCTTTACTGCAATTAATTGTTAAGGAGACTATATCACTAGTAAAAGCAATGACCATCAGACTTCTATACAGTCAGTTTCACTGCCATTTGCAGATGGAACTTTCAAATCAAGGAGTACTGTGTAAGATGATGTGCTCATCACATTCAGATGACAATACGCTAATTTATCTTTCTATGTGTGTTGTCCCCTGTTTACTCAGTATTTTAAAATAGTATTCAAAAACATTCCCTCTTTTGAGGTCTGCAAAGAGAAAAATTTAAGACTGTTTTTTTGTCCCAGGCACACACTTGTGATACTATGAAAACAAACACTGTACTGAAGTATATGCTGAAAAGAATTGAGACTTCAGTAAAGCAGCACATCAGAAAATCTGCTTAAATGTCAGAAAGTTTTAAAACTAACAAAAGAAAAAAAAAAACAACCCACAAACCTGAAAGTTATTCAACAGTGTTGAAAACAAACTGCAAATCCTAATATCTTTGAATAGCTCTAGTCATAATTTTCCATTTCTAATGTTGCAACCTCTGTCTGTAACCAGAGAGATTATAAATTACATAAATACTTGCAACTGCTAAAATATGTAAAAAGCACATTAAGAGGTGGGCTACTGCTACAGCAGAAGCCTTCTCTTACCAAAAAAATAGATACAATATTCTGTAATTACAGAGAAAAACAAATGCAATACAGAGGCAAAAGTGAAGTGTATTTCTAGATAATCTGCTTCTAACATTCAGCTGCGCATGAAATCTCTTGAAGCTGGGTAGAGATTGCAGGAAAACATTCTTCTAGCTCACTACTGTTTATTTGTTCGATGGACAGTTCATTTTGTTCCTTTATACTGAGCTGCTTTATACTTATGCAGAAACTTCTATTTTTTTTTCTCTCTAATCGTTAGCAGAAGCCCTTAATACCTTGTCTCTGCCAATCTCACAGTTTCAGTAAGTACAGTCCTTATAAAAGCTGTTTTACCTGCAAAGTGGTACACAAGAGTCTACCTGGCTCTGTGATGCATGGGAATTATAGGGTTTCTTTCAGTGAATTCTGTTGTTTCCACTATGAAAATAGCATGTATTTTCAAAAAACTTTCTTTGGGCTTTTGCCTTAATACGTGTTGTGTATCCGAGTAGGAACACAGTAGTTCTGAAGTAGTAACAATGGCATTAATAAATCAAAATCTTGCAGTTTTGTCATCCTTCATATAACAAGGTGATTCTTTTTATGGGCTGTTTTGGCTGGGTTCTGAGATTTAAAGCATGCATCTATTTCTTCTTTCTATGCAAAATTACATTATTCACAATCCACAAACACCTGTGTATAACATTAGAAAAGGAACAAAGCATCGTAGGACTTTTGTAGAAAGTTTTCATTGTTTTCTTTTTTTTCAGTATTCAATTCTAAAGCTATCATTTATTGGGTTTATTTAGATGAAATCCAGAGCACATACTGTGCTGGATTACCACTCTTAAGGAGGCTGAGTTTTAGGCATTAATACAGTTTCACTTTCATGGCTACTTCTTTATTATTGTGATGCAGGTTTGCTCTCACTAAGTATTTTCTTCAAGCCACAATGTATTATCCACTGATTAACTCAACAACTACTTCTTTAAAACCAATTGGCTGTTTTTTCTCACTATTAGTCATTTCTCTTTTCCACAAAACCGGCAACAGTATTGATGTTTTTGGCAGAGTAACAATGATACTGCATCTAACCAAAACAGCCCCATTTGTGAAGGCAGTCATTAATTCCTCTCTGGTAGCTTGTCATCACCAGATGTCTGCTGAGTTTACACCCTGTGCATTTCCCGTGACTGCACCCACAAGGCATCCACAAATGATTCTGTATTTTCTATAAGAGCACCACATCCTTTTCTGAACTTTTCACTACCTCAGCAGCTGCAGCTGCTGACCGCAGAACTACAGCCTCTCTTTACGTTATGTGTTGTACCTCTCTCTTGACTGAGTCTACAAGAAGCATAAGAATATAATGTTACTTTTACTTTAAGGATAGAGTTTCGTCACTTAAGATTTCAGGAAGTGGATTTCACACAGAAAGTAATGAGAAATATTCTACATCCAACACCGAAAAACACTTCCAGGTTTATATGAACAAGTAGAGTACAAAATGTTTTTGTTTCTCATAAGATGCACTGGCAACGAAGTCTATACTCTGCCAATAACAAAGCATATCTGAAGGAGGACTCACAGTTATACCTAAGCATGAGGAGAAGCGTAGGCACATTTCACTCCAGAAATCTGCACTCACTGAATATGATCACCAGCAGTAGATGCAATTAGCTATGTCCAATTTACATTTTGAGCACAAGGGCCAAGCTTTCACAGCATGCTTAATACAGCAAACACAACAAACTGTTTTTTGTGAACACAATGCAGTTTCTCAGTTCAATGGGAAACTACAAAATATATGTGCAAGGTATAATTACAGCATGTCACAAAGAAAATTTGAAAAGGATAATTGAAACAACACTCATATCTTGAAAAAGGAACTGGTTAATTGATGTAGGTTCATAGACATATGTCATAGCATACAATACAATAAGTGAAATATAAATACCAATTTTCAAATCAACGCAGCTTGATAACTTGAATTCAAATTTTAGGAAGAGCAACAAAAAATAAAATTAAAAACGCAAAGTAAGCCCTAAATTACAATCCTTCATCTAACTGGTAAAGATGAAGGAAAGATTTGTGGGACTGTTAATATTTCTCTAACTCATTAGGGGTCTTTCTTTCATCTGTTTTTTTCTTGCTTTGTGTGGCCATTGAGGCTAGTAGAAAACCAGCCAATTTAGTCAGAAAACTTTGCAGCACAGCAGGGAGTCTCATTTGTCATCACTTGCAATAGCAGCTGTCTCCATCAAGAAGGAAGTTAATCAGTACAGACTAAATAAATTAGGTAATTCTTTAGATGGTTAACAATGTACTTTGAATGAGCAAAGACCAAGCTTTGTCTCCTGATACTGGGAAACTTCTTTTTCTACTATGATGATTTTCTGGCTTGAAACTAAGGAGCAATGAAGTTCCTTAATGACAATTAAGGAACACAAAGGACACGAGTATTTCTGGTAGCTCAGTTTACACAAAGGATACAAAGTGGTATAGTTGTTGTAAGAGCTATATCCAGACTTAGGTTTTCTTCAACTTTCTTCAACTTCTTCCATTCTATGCTTAATTATTAAAAATTCTTCCCTAAATTTCTTAGCGCCAGATCAAATTTGAGAATCGCAAGAACCATAAAATATAAAACTTTGGGAGCATGTTTCTTCACATAAAAAACTGAAATATTGAGTTAACATGCTGAACGTGTAGCCAGTAAATCTATAAAGATGCTAACCTTCACACAAATGTGCACCCTTCCCAAATTGTGCACTAAGTAGCTTCCATGCCATTCAGGAAGACAATTTTCTTCTTAAAAAATACATTTTCTACAGCCTTGAGAACATATAGGACCTTTTTAACCCTGGGTGTTGTCACTTTGCACAATGTCTCTACCTTGAAAACACAGATTGATAATGTGGTTAAAATCAGCCCCATGGACATAAACTTTATGCCTCTTCTCTCTATCCCCTCTTTAAGGTTTTATGGAACTTTTATGTAAAGCAGGTAACCAAGCAGGAAAACAATGACCTACTCTGTATAATATTACCTATTTAGAACTCTGGCCTACAGCCATAAAATATTTGTTTTGTTTTCTCACATTTTATGTCACGTACTCCTTCCTTGAAAGATCTGGACTAGATGAACTTGATACAGTGAAAATGTGATATGTGAAAAGAAGAGCTGACACTCATCAGCCTTCAATTTTGAGAAGAAAGCACATCTTAGAAGGCTAACTGTTTCATAATTCCAAGAATAATACAAAAATTGTGTCAGTGGGTGGAATGAAAGACTAGTACTGCTGCAGTGGCTTAAGAGAAAGGCTATCAGTTGTTTATATTATTAAATGATCTTAAAAATGTATAACTCAGCCTCTGTTGCAATCATAAATTACTAGGAGATGATACACTGAGTGAGCTAAATCACAGGTATATGAAATATGTATACTGTGGGGAACATGTTTTTTCAGAATGCTGCTTGCCTGAGTGGCCGGACGGCCTATTCCAAAGATACCACATGATGGATACCCTCAGAGACTGTTAGAGAATGACACAGAAGAGTATCAGCATTAAAGGCAGAAAAAGAAATAAAGACTTCAGTATTTACCTTACTCTTATGATCACAGTTCATTACCTCTTTCTCAAAACAACAGAGATTTTTAGTTTGTTTCAGATACAATACTTGAAAAAAAGATGGTATATGGTGCCTGTTTAACTAAAGGAGCAACAAAAACCTTAAGCAAGATCATTTTAATATAAAAAGAACTGGATTTTTATCACTAAAATAAAAAAAAAGCACAGAGCCTCTCATGTATTACAGAAAACTCATTTAACCTTGAAAATTTTCTAGGCACTTTTGTGAGGAATCACAGCAACTAAAACACATATTACAGTAATTAAATATAGACGTAAAGATTGGGCAGTACATATGTTATCTTCAAAAGCTGTTAAACAACAGATGGGAATATTAATGCAAAGAACATTCATATTGTGATGTTGTCAATGGCATACATCAAAGTGGAGTACTTTGTGCAAAATCAAGGGAAAATTGCTTGTGTTTTGTCACATGGCATGTCAAAAAAAATTATAAAATGTTTTCAAAATGTACCAAGTATATTACTGATAGAGTATTATGCTTTACTGGGAAGGAAGAAACAAAAGGCAGAAAGTTGCAGGATACTAACAGTGCTTAAAGCAGCACAGGTAAGCATTGTAAGCATCTTTGTTCTTTTGCGGGCTAGCTCTAGTCTTCACACACAAACTCTGTGTGAGGGATGTGGCTCATATGGATTTACAGAACTTGGATAAAATTTTAAGTTTCTTATCTGAAGTGATTTCATCTTGATAAGCTTGAAATTATCTTTTCTTCCTGAAGATTTCGTAAGATAAATTCATTCTGAGCTCTGCTTTACATAGAAAAATGCTCTAAATTTCTCTTGTAAGCATCTCATTGGAAGTAACAGAATTGATCGTAGTTTTTTCTCAAATGTATCTCAAATTGGCTGATGGACTAACACTGAAGACCTACTTATAGCTATGGGTTCACTTACAATGAGTAATTTTTATTAAATTTCCATATGTCAGAGACACAATATCATTCCAGGACCTTTATTCTAAATCACATAAAACTGATTTAAATCAGTTATTTTTTTTTAATCAAGTTCTGCTGGTCCAACTCAGAACTTGTCCTTTGAATCCATAAATTACCCAAAGGAAATTTACCTTGAGAACAGTACGATAAAATAACAACACATAACTCATCCTTTGACAATTCTCAGTGCTTGTGAAAAACATTCAGTGGTGAAAACAGCTGTGCCAGCAGCTACTTAAATGCAGTTCCAATCTTACTTGACCAGACCACAGGAAACTGAGAATGCTAGAGCATCCACACCCCTGACAGCTTTAATATTTCATGTTTTCCTCTCTTATGCTCCAATTATAGTAGGTAAGGAATATTCCAATATTTTTAGATTTCTTTTTCCTTTAGTTTCTCTGGTGAGTTCTTTTTGCAAAGGAGGGAAGGGATTTGAAAGTGACTGTAGGTTTCATGAACTGTGCATTCACATACCTCTTTGAGCACCTATGCAGTCAACAAAGGAAAGATGCTAGAAAATACAGTAACAGGTTTTAAACAGTACTAAAATACTGTCTTACAGTAATTTTTATTACAGCATATTCTAATCTTTAAAGTCTTAAGGAACTGACACTGTAATTTTTAGCAAATAGGAATCATCATACTACCGTTCCTCATTATTGTTCTCAACAGCTGCAAGGACAGTTGCTTTTGTGGGGCTGCTGGTAGGGATGAAGGAGTCCACAGAGTAGCACAGTCTCTCACTGATCACATATGATGCTATTTATACCAGGTAAGGCAATGTGAAACTGGGACCAGTTGTGCTCCCCTTCCCATCAGCCAAGCTGCCCCTATAATCTGTATCACAGTATCACTCTGTGAGGGAAGAGTAAACCTCCCCAACAGAGGTACCACAGTACAAATGCACAGTACAATTTCAAACTTGGTATAAGCTGAATTGTACAAGAGGAAGCTTTACACCTGTTGTCAGAATTATGATTCTGAAACTTCTTCATTAAGAAACTTGGGTTTGGAAACCAGCATAAATCACAGATATGACTCACTTGGTAATTTCTTTGTTTGTCATCTATAACCAGTCAGTTTTCTCAATTTCTGCTCAGAATGTGTAAAAATTATTACTTTAAGCATTGATTATCTAGATAATTGTACTACATTCCAACAGCCATTTGTTGACTGGTTGCTTTGATATCAATATGCTTTTGATTTGTTTGCTGAGATTTCAGTTAGTTTTAATGATATTGCTAATAGTTTTGTATTAATAGTAGTTTTGGTAATATGTCTTTGTGTTTATATTTAGGAGTTTTAATAAAGCACGTAAGACCTTGTCTTACATTTTTCAATACAAAATTCATGGAGTTTTGAAGGTGCGTTCTCTGATTACCATAAAACCATGACCAATTTTCTGTGTTAGCATATGTTTCTTATATCTAGCAGTAATCTGGGAATATAGTCTGCAGGCAGGCAGGCAGTAGCAGAAGCACGGCCCTGTGCAAAGACTGACAAAATTCACTACACAATGTCACAATCTCAGCACACTGTTGTCACATTGTTCCCACCTACACCACTCATTTGGGGAAAGGAAAGGATTTCAAACTGAGATATAGTGCCTTTACTGCTGGTTGGAGAGGGGGAGAATCTAAAGGTATGTGATTTTATTGATGACATACAGTAATTAACCATAGGCTGCCACTCTGTTTTCACCTTCATCAGTACTCTGTGGCTGTGTGCTCCCTAACAATTGTACAGAAGTGAGCTGAATCAACAGAGACTAACTTTACAAAAATACAAGTTTAATAACTTAATCAAAAGCTGTATTGCTAAATTCAAGAGGAAGACCAAGATAACTGAGGTTTAGATTCAGTCCTTTATAAGCCTCCCAACTGAGTCCATTTGGAAGTCACTCATCTTCTAGAACATTATGACTCAGTAGAGAAATGCACAGGTCTTCAAGTTGTTTTGATTTCATAATTTTTGTGCAAAAACGTCGTAGTACAAAGCGAAACAGCATAGCTATCACAAGAAACTTCTAAGCAAAGCAAAATTAACATGAAAAGCAAGTAGAGGATTACAGAGAAAAATGGTGCTACTCAAGAAACAGATAGTACTATTAAGATTGCTTAGTTGGCAAGACAGCAAGTCTAGATTGATTGCCAACAGAATGGCAACAAAAACGTTCAGATAAATTCCAGTCTCACAAACAGTAGGCCACAAGGGAACATTTAAATGCAATGTAGTATGCGTGCTTAAATAAGTGGTGGAAAAAAAATGTTTCTTTCATTTTGGTAGAGGAAAATATTATATTTAGTTAAGGAGAATGTCTAAAAGCTACATGTAGAATTTTTACCTTGGCATTATAGAATCATAGAATAATTTCATCTGGAAGAGACCCTCAGGTTCATCAAGTCCAACCTTATTCCTAGCCCCATCAAAAACCACTAAACCATGCCCCTAAGCACACCATCTAACCAGCTCTTAAACACCTTCAGGGATGGTGACTCCACCACCTCCCTGGGCAGGCCATTCCAATGCCTCACAACCCTTTCT
>WUAM01000159.1:464685-519473 GCA_024336885.1 Actenoides hombroni
TTTACTGTGAATGTAAATTTACATGTGGGATTTTTTTGTTGTTGTCTTTGAATTTTGGACTTTGCTCTTAGCCACTCTTGTGGCATAAGCATCACCTTACTAATCCAGCAAGGCTTCCTCTGTTGTAGGCAATCGTCAGCCTAATACTTTATATTCCCTTAGCGGCTCAGTACTGATCCTAAAGTAAAACAATTAAGTGTTATAAAACCCTCACACCTTCCCAGTCCTTCTGTTTCAGTCTTTGTTCTCACTTTCTTTCAAAAGACAGGGCACCTAATGACAATCACCTTTCACAGAAGGAGTAGAATGTTAGCAGTTCTAACATTTTTCAAAACTGAGTCCAAATTGTGCTCCTATCACATAACAGAACATGAATCTTGTTCTGAATGATAGATTTACTTTTAACATCAACAATGCAAGCCAGAAAAGGAGGGGGAAAAAAAGTCACACAAGTACACAATTGCTTTTGGAAATAAGGTATTTGGAAATACATTCCTTCTTGTCCTAGTCCTTGACAGCTTTACATCTCAGGAGAACATTTCACAGACGTATGTAATTAGATGTTAATTATGCTAATAGGATTAACACGTGATAAATGCTCATAGGTCTTGGAAGAGTAATTTTTGGGTACCCGGTATCTCTTTCCAGCTGACCTCTTGTAGCTTGAACACAGCTTAAGAATGAATGAAAATGCTGGAGGGTTTTGGGGCTGAACTGAGTTTGCACTGAAAGCATGTAAGATACTGAACAGTTACCATGCAATGCATGGTAGGGAATAAAAGCTGTCTCTTAAAGCTTTTTGCTGACAAAATAACAGCTGTTAAGACTCCTGCAAGTGGAACGAGAGCTAAATCTACAAGAGTAAACAGCTTCCAAGATTCAATTCATTTTGATATAGATGCCTGTATCATAATGTAGACCTTCGAAACCCTACCCAGCTGCTGCTTCTCCCCAGAGGCACTAAACATCTCACCAGCAAATCTTCCCAGGCAATCCAGCTTTGTTAGAGCTCCATGCGTGGACCAAACCTTCAAGGCTCAAAAATTAAGTGTATACCTCTCTCATCTGTAGGGTGAGTTAAGCTAAGAGAATGTAAACACATTTACAAGGTTGTAGATCTTAATCTGATACACTTTATTCTGTACCTTCTGTCATATTTTTTAAAAATAAATTCTGTTTGTATCATCACAACATGTATGAGAAACATAAGGAGGAGAAAGCAACTGTGGTCCTCTCCTGTGATCCTGCTCTTCTACATCCCATGGTCCATCAGTCAGAGCATTTACCCAGGAGGTACGCAATCAAACGCAGTCTCTGCATCTGCTCAAGATCTCAAAATGTGCCTTCAGTGGGAATTTTTCAACAGCAGATTGTAAAGTGTTCTGGGATGGGACTCTCTCCATACCTCCCAGTGAAGCTGTTTTTTTCCCCTGCAGTTATTAAAATTTTTATTGGTTCTAAAGGAGGAGGTCACAAGACTCTGGGGCCTAAATTTCTGCATACTTTTAATAAGAACTGCAGCATGCAAGCCAGCTTGTCCCCAACATTGCTTTCCTCGTGTGACCATAATTGCTGCATGTAAGGAAAGCAGAATGTAAGTTTTCCCCATGAAGGTGTTCATGTGGTCCTACTTCCTGCTAATGTCATGTGTATTTCTAATTGTATCATTGCCTCATCATCTGAATCCCAATGGCTTTGGAAAACATGGAACAATTAAGCTGTACCTGTTCCCTGAATCATTCCTTACAATCACAGAATCATACAACAGTTTAGCTGGAAGAGACCTTCAAGATCATCAAGTACAGCCTTACTCCTAGCCCTATCAAAAACTACTAAACCATGTCCCTAAGCACAATATCTAATCATCTCTTAAGCACCTCCAGGGATGGTGACTCCACCACATCCCTGGACAAGCCATTCCAATGCCTGACAACCCTTTCTCTAAAGAAATGCTTCCTGATAGCCAGCCTGAACCTCCCCTGGTTCAACTTCAGGCCATTTCCTCTTGTTCTATTGCTTGTGGCTAGGAAGAACAGAACAACTCCCGCCTCACTACAACTTTTCTTCAGGTAGTTGTAGAGGGCAGTAAAGTCTCCCCTCAGCCTTCTTTTCTCAAGGCTAAACAGACCCAGATCCCTCAGCCTTTCCTCATAAGAGACATGCTCCAAACCCTTCACTAGCTTTGTAGCCCGCCTCTGTACCCTCTCCAGCACCTCAACATCCTTCTTGTAGAGAGGGGCCCAAAACTGGACACAGTATTCAAGCTGTGGCCTCACCAAAGTCAAGTACAGAGGAATGATCACTTCCCTGCTCCTGCTGACCACATTATTCCTGATCCAGGCCAGGATGCCATTGGCTTTCTTGGCCACCTGGGCACACTGCTGGCTCATGTTCAGGCGGCTGTCAATCAACACCCCCATGTCCTTCTCTGCCTGGCAGTTCTCCAGCCACTCCCCAAGCCTGTAGCACTGCTGGGGGTTGTTGTGGCTCAAGTGCAGGACAAAGCATTTGGCCTTATTGCAACTCATGAAATTGGCCTTGGCCCAGTGATCCAGCCTATCTAGATCTCTTTGTAGAGCTTCCCTACCCTCAAGAAGATCGACACTTCCACCCAACTTGGTGTCATCTGCAAATTTCCCAAGGGTAAACTCTATAATAGTGCGTTCCACTCAAGCAGTGAGTAGGCAAAAAAGCTTGTCCTAGCCAATGTAGTTTATGATTTCTGTAAGATGGGAAGGATTCTCTAGTCCTTGCTCATTCCTCACTCAGTCCCTAAAATGCACAGGTAGCAGCTACTCTCTGCTTGAAAGAGAAGCAACATGTAGTTTGATCTGGTAACACCATAACATAATACACTGGGTAGCATGGGAATAGGATATAATATGTAGAAAGACAGTAAAAGACTATTCCATCTTGAAGCAACAGTTTTCAAATGAGTGCAGCCCTCTCCTTGGGTACTGAGAAGAAATCATAACTAACTTACTGTGCTGAAAAAGAAAGTCCCCATTTTTTTTTTCCTGAAACTGACTTTCTTACTTCTACCCTTTACTAAGATCTATCTCCACAGGGAGCAGAATCTAGCCCTGGCTGCTGTAAAATTTTTATCTGATGTTTAATGAATGGCTCTTGGTTTCAGTCTCTTCCATAAGATGTTACTTGAATTTTAATATATTTAGCAAAAAAATAAAAGGCCTACTGCTGTGCAGGTATTTTCCCTATTACAAAAACTGCAGACATTCCACTGGAATACTACAAAGGCTTATATCCAAAGAATACTAAGATACATAAATATCTATTTTTAAATTAGGCTGGTTTAAAATGAAGTTGGAATAATCACTTCTGATTTTTATGACAGAGTTCTTTACTTACATCTCTTATATAGCTCCTGTCTGTGTACTACCTTCCCATGTGTAAGTACACAAGAGCAAGATTAGAAGACGGGTTGTAAAATATTAGCTATTCTGGATTTTTGTTTTACAGTGTGAATCCCTGGGCAGTAACTGAGATGATTGTTTTATATATAATATTAAATGGTTGGAACCAATCAAAATTGGTTTTGTTTGGCTTTAGTATGGCCTTTCACTGAATGTCATGGCCAGGGAATAATGGCATTCGTTAGAGCTCAGGTTTAAATCAATTGTGAAAAATTGCTTTACAAAAAACAAAAAACCCAGTTACCATCAAATTATCCACCTGAAGAAGTTTTAAATAGACAAACAGCAGTTACATTTCACCACTCTCTCCTTTTCAAGTTGTATGCATATCACAGATGTGTTTACCAAAATAACAGCATAAGCTTGTGAAGTGCTGTTTATTGTGTGTTACTAACCTCAGAGCAACTATCATCGTCAGATCAAGTGGGGTGAACATTTAAAAGTTGTAGAAAATATGATATATGTATAAAAATATGTAGAAAAATCATAACTGAGCACACTGACATCAGCTTAAGTAGTGCAAGACAAACTTTACCAAGTTGAACAGAATCTGATGAAAAATTTTAAGATTTAGAGTATGTTCAAATAGTTATACCTCATCTTCAGAAAAACAGGCCAATGAAAAAGATATCACTAGAATCTGAGTGAGTTCAGGTTTAGGTTTTTTAGATTTCTTTTGTGCTTAGAATATGTAGAAATTTTAAAGTCTTTATGACAACTCACATGAGAAAATCACCTTTCTCTGAAATATCCAGTATGGTCACCCATGACTTAGAAAAGCCTGAAGGATTTCATGTAGAAAGGAGGTTTTCATAATCTTGCACAACAGGAAGCATGTTGCATGCAGCATCTCTTATAATGAGCTGGACATATCAACTGAAATGCAATGAGTGTTTTAACTTTTGAACTCAATACTCTGTTTCTGTAATCAAATATGAATAGTGTTAAATAACAGAACTGTTATCATGGTAAATTATTCCACTTACAAACCAATGTACAACAAATATGGTGCATGGTGCATTTTTACTGCACAACGTGAGTTGTATCTGCTTTGTATTCAATATTCAGTATGATACAATATGGGGTTGCAAAAGATGGTTTGTAAGAATTCACCTACATCAGGTTCTCTGCTCTTTGCCTAAGAATGAGCCATCCCACCTTCCAGAGATGTGGAGGGACATGCAGCAAAGAAATAACAGTATAGAACCAGAGCACAGTGCTTGATCAAAAGTTCTAAACGTTATACTCTAACAAAGAACCTGTGATAGGGACAGAATAGCACCCAGGCATCATTCTGGTTCCACTTCCTCCTCTTATAGGCATAGAGAACCTCTGGCAGTTGGTGGGTTTGAAATTCAACTCACTTTATGTGGTGTAGATTACTGTTCACTCAGTGGAATTGCACTACTGTAAAACAGGTGAATGAAAGCTGTGAAGCAAGCCTTTTGTGATACGATAGCAGACATAATATATAACCTTTAGCCAACATATTCACATGCTCAATGATCTTTGGTAACAGTGACACATAAATATCTGGTAGAAAGAAGCAGGCTCAGAGCCCTCATTGTATTTGCTTGAGTATTACACCTGGCCAGTCACAGTAATGCCACACTAGAGACAATGCTGGAGTCAGAGCTGCACAACAGTGCAGAAGTAGTGGTGATTCTGTTCATTTTTCATATGCATTTATTTATTAATGGTGGCAGTCATATTTGCTGATTTACTTATATATCACTGACATTTTGCAACAAATCTTTAGTAAATATTTAGGATTCTTCACTTTATCTTTAGTTAGGCCCCATTACTCTGTCTGTTTATTACTTTATTCTTGGTAGAAAAGGGCTTTTATGTACTTAAGAAAAGAGACAAGCAAATTGGAAATTGTCCTGCTGGCACACCAACATTTGGGAAAGGATACAGACAGTACATCCTTAGACATTTATATTTATTTCCATGCTACAAACTGGCTAAGATATTTTATTCTATGCAAACGCTGGCAAGAGATCAATATAAACAAAATGATCCCGGATGAGCAGCTCTAGTGCATTGTTATGGCCATTTCTCATGCAACTGCCTGTTTTAGCTATTGAACAGTTGCTGGTATTCCTGACTTGAAAGTATCAGTTACTTTTCTGTGAAGAATCTCACAGGCGAGGAGTAAGTGACAGTGGAAATTTGTATACTCTGATGATATAAACTATATAAAAAATCATGGGTTTGAGGATAAATCTTTTATTCATAACCATAATTTTAATGCTATTGCATCTCTATTTATCAGCCTTCATAGCATGTCAGCTTTCACATTCATTCTTTTGGCACTACAGCTTCTAGCAGCTTAGCCAATAAGACAGATACTCAAGATCTCTATCCAAACACCATTTTCTAGAACATAAGGTAAAATCAGATGGAAACTGAGTTAGAAAAGTACAGTAATTGCAGTCCATATTAATAACCATTAAAAGTAGACAAAGTCTTTTGAAATGTAGTGTACATATAGTTCTTTTAGGTAGTGTCTGAAGGTCTTGTTTTATTTAGCATTATTGGTTCTGAATGAAATAGTTAAGAAGACAGCTTTTACAATGTAAAAGCTACAGCTGGACCCATAATATTTACAACAAACTTTGGCTTCAGGGCAGTTAGTATAGTGTCTGTAGTTTCCACATTAACCTTAATTTTTAGGAAATTCAGAATTTTTTTATCTCGTGAGTTGACAATAAGAAAGAACACAAAGAATTTTAAAAAGTAAGTCCTTTTTTTGTCATATGTATAAAGAGACTTCTTACTACTCAACACGGGAAAACAACTTGCACAGTGGTTCAAAGAACTATTCCCAATCAATAAATTAATGTTAGACAAGAAAAAGATGTTATATACTTTGACCAGCCATAACTGACAAGTCTGCAGACAAATAATGTGACATTATCCCACCTTAGCTTTCAGCCACACTTGCAAATACATATCAGCATCAATTGTATGAGCTTCTGCAGAATCCTGTACAATTATGGTCTCTGGACCCTACATTTAGATGACACTCCAACTATCTATGTGAAGCAAGTTTTGTTTCTCTGGAGTAATCATTGTTTTAAAAAAAACTTATATACATACACACCTATACTGTAATAGTAGTCATAGCATAGCAGTAGTATTTTTGGGGTTTTTTTGCTAGACAGTACCCCAAAATTCAGAAATAGCAACCTGTATGAAGGAAGATCAACATTAAAACTCAAGTCCCTCTGTTTTGGAATTAGGGTTTCTTCATGTCACAGTTTAAGGATTTTTTTATTACTTCATGATAATTAATTAAATACTGTTTTAATTGTTCTGCTTCATTCTCTGAAGAGCTTTGTGGATGGAACACTGCAAAAGAACATTTATGCAAATGAGAATGTGGATATATCAGATATTTTAAAAGAATACATTGTCCATAAGTATTTTTCTGTTGTTTTTTGAGCAGGTCTAGAATCATAGAATGGTAGAGGTTGGAAGGGACCTCTTGAGATCATTGATTCTAACCCCCCTGCTAGACCAGGATCACCTAGGACATGCCACACAGGAAGATATCCAGGCAGGTTTTGAAAGTCTGTAGAGAAGGAGACTCCACAACCTCTCTGGGCAGCCTGTTCCAGTGCTCTGTCACCCTCACACTGAAGAAGTTTTTCCTTATGTTGAGGTGGAACTTCCTGTGTTCCAGTTTGTGACTATTACATCTTGTCCTATCACAGGGCACCACTGAAAAGAGACTGGCCCCTTCTACTTGACACCCACCCTCCAGATATTTGTTAACATTCATAAGATCCCCTCTCAGTCTTCTCCAGGCTAAACAGCCCCAGGGCTCTCAGCCTTCTGTCATGAGAGAGATGTTCCAGTCCCTTAGTCATAGCCTCTGTTGGACTTTTTCTAGTCTTTCCTTGTCTCTCTTGAACTGGGGAGACCAGAACTGAACACAATACTCCAGATCTGGTCTTGCTAGGACAGAGTAGAGGGGAAGGAGAACCTCCCTTGACCTGCTGGACACGCTCTTCTTTATGCACCCCAGGATACCATTGGCTTTCTTGGCTGCAAGGGCACATCACTGTCCCATGGATAACTTATCGTCCATCAGGACTCCAAGGTCCTTCTCCATGGAGCTGCTTTCTAGTGGGTTTACCCCTTATCTGTACTGGTGCCTGGGGTTATTCCTCCCCAGGTGTATGACTCCACACTTGCCCTTATTGAATTTCATTAGGTTCCTCTTTGCCCAGCTCTTCAGTCTGTCCAGATCTTGCTGAATGGCAGCACAGCCTTCCAGTGTATCAGCCATTCCTCCCAGTTCTGTATAATCAGCAAAGTTGCTGAGGGTGCACTCTGTACCTTCATCCAGGTCGTTGATGAAGATGTTGAATAAGACTGGACACAGTACTGACCCCTGGGGAACACAGCTAGCTACAGGTCTCCAGCTGGACTCTGTGCCACTGATCACAGCCCTCTGAGCTCTATTATTTAGCCAGTTCTCAAACCAGCTCACTGTCCACTCTTACACTTCCTGAGCTTACCCACAAGGAGGTTGTGGGAGACAGTGTCAAAAGCATTGCTGAAGTCAAGGTAGACAACATCCACTGCTCTCCTGCATCTAACCATTCAGTCACACCATCATAGAAGGCTATCAGATTAGTCAGACATGACTTCCCTTTAGTAAATCCATGCTGGCTACTCTTGATAACCTTCTTTTCTTCAATGTGTTTAGAGATGACCTCTAGAATGAGCTGCTCCATCACCTTTTCAGGGATGGAGGTGAGGCTGATTGGTCTTGTAATTTCCATGGTCTTTCTTCTTGCCCTTTTTGAAGTCTGGAGTGACATTGGCTTTCCTCCAATCCTCCAGAACCTCTCCTACTCTCCTGAGCTTTCAAAAATGATGGAGAATGGTAGAGCAACAACATCAGCCATCTCCCTCAGCAAGATGAGAATGAAGGATTCAGTCAGATTGTTAATTGACTCTAAAATAGGAATATCTTAAATTTACATTAATTCTTCTTCTGTGTGAAAACACTTCTTAAGCTGGAATATATTGCCCCAGTTCAGCAAACTTTTAGGTGGAGGAGTAGTGTTATTGTGTTGCAAATTCTTTGGAGTCCATGGGTCTAGTTTTAGGCTTAAAGTTAAATCTTTGTCTAAGTATAGAGTCAGAATAAAATCCTAAGCCCGCTGAAGCTGTTGGAAAAATTCCCATAGGCTACAGTGTTGCCAGCGCTTACTCACACACTGCTCATATTCAAACACCTGCATCTAACAACCCTTCTTAAATTACTGTTTAAAATTCTATTATTTTAAATTAGCAAAACTGAACCAATATTATTCTTATATAGCTGTATATATGAAAAATACATTAAGTACACACTTTAATATTTTCATGAGGCAGTCATATTCTAATATAGAAGTTCTATATAGAAATATCCCTTAGCCATTAATATGGCAAAACAGTCCAAAGAACATGTAATAGACAAGAGCTAAAAATAAAAGCAGCTACATCTGTAATACACAACAACAGAAATTATAAGGAAATGAAAGGGCAAAAAACAAGTTAAGGGTGTAACCTGGGAGAAGAGGTGAAACAAAGAAATACGCTGTAGATAAAAGAAAACAAAGATCATCCTAAATCAAAATAGAGTTCAACTGATACTAGCCAGGGAGAAAAAGAATTGTTCAATATCTACATTTTTTCCCAGTATTTAATATGAATGAAGAAGGAAGCATGGAGCTCAGTGAGATAAATATTTATGAGGCTTTGGGAATATCTGGCAGCAGAATTAATAAAAAGCAGGTAAAAGGATATTTAGGTAATTTAAATATTTATGATTCAGAAGGTCCAAATCATAGTCAACCAAAGGGTCTTAAGGAATTGGCTGAGAAGCATCTGACAGACAGCTTTCATATCTCATGAAAAAAAAAGTTAAGTACCAAAGGATTGAAGAGGGATGAACCTTAGGAAGCAGAAAAAAAGGTAAAAAAATGGAGAATTTCAAGCAAATTCCCACTATTCCCTACCATGCAAAATATCACAGTAAATATATAACTAATAGTGTATAATTTAATGCATAGCAACATCAGAATACTCTTTTGAGGGTGTAAATTCTGTGTTTCTGTTGATCTCTCTCTTTTTGGTTAATATCATTTAGTCTTAATCATTGGTTGGTAAAAGCAAAAGCTAATGAGTTTCAAAAAGCTATTTATTTGGAAATAGACTATTTACACAATAAATCAGAATATTTAGCTACAAAGTTGTGGAAAGTTAAAGGACAAAGTTTATAAAGGTAACAATCAAGAGGGCTACAAATAAAATTATTTACAGTTACACAAATTTTTTAAAGTACAGAAGTTCTTGAATGCACAAGTTCAGTCCCAGCATAAACAGTACTCAGGGAAAGCAACACCAGTTCTCATGGAAAGCAACACAAGCTATGACATGAGTCTGAGTTAGAAACTGTTTGAATCACATAAGCATGTGCTGAGATCACACTTTTCACTCGGAGTTAATGAGACTAATATTCAAACTATATTATTGCATAGAACATTCTGGCATGCAAAGGTGATTCCTATCTTGCTACCTCTATCTCCTATTCATCCCATTCACAAACTGTTCACATCCTGTATTAGAAACCACCAGGTGTTTAACAGTGATTGTTATTGGATGATGTTCCTCTATGTCACTCCTTCAATGACCAGAGTCATCCTTCTCATTCCCAACTGTAAAGTATGCATTACCAATTTGAAAGTCTCTAGTATTGACAATATTTTTAATTTAAATAGATGCCCTCTATGTCTGCTGTTTGCCTCTCTGCAGTTTTTACAGAACCTTCCTCGGCCTTTGTTTTGCTGGCTAAACAAGTCAAATTTTCTACATTTTCTCTCATCACATTAGTAATCCTCTTCTTTCAGCCTGTGATTCTCTACCATATTCAATATCAAGTCTTATATCACTGTCCAGATGCAATACTGTTTCCTGTAGCTTCCTGATACACCCTGAAATTATGTTTTTCTTTCTCACTAATATTTTGCGTTGGGCCTTACATCTTGCAGCTGACTAGGACTCCTAGATCTCCTTTTGTGGACATCTGCAAAAAAAAATTCTCCTTTTTGTCTTTGAACGCCTGACTTCCCATTGTGCGGTATTAAATGCTATTCTATTTGTATTTCTGAGATCATCAAATTATCTAAGTTGTCCCATATGATATTCCAGTCCCCCTCTGTATTGATTATATCTCCCAGTTTTCTGTTTTCAGGAAATTTCATTACTACATTTTTCCTTTTTGTGTCACGCTCATTAATGAAAATATTAAATCAGTCTTTGAAGAACTCCATTAGCATGCTCTTTTCATCGCATTGCTTTCCCTTTAAATTGTTATCTTGTCTTTAGATATTTCCTTGCCTACTTTAGATTTCTTGTACTATTCCGCAGCTTCTCTTGTTTAACTAGTAATTTCCCAAATGGTATTATATCAAAAACCTTTATGAAGTCCAGACAAATGAAACCTACTTAATTTCCTTTGTCAAAAATCAGTTACTTTATCTGAGAAAAAGTATCAGATGTTACTGAAGTTACATTTTGCTGGTGGATATATTTTAGTTTTTCTTCTTCATTTTGATGAAAGTTACAGTACTGTGTTCTCAGTTATAAGAACAACTACATGCTGCACTTATCCACTATCTGCATGTTGTTAAAATTTTCATGAGGATTTTTAGTATGCAGAGACAGTACTTGTGCTCATCGGCTCCATTAACACAATGGCTCTTTTGGAGCCATTACAGTTGATCGTGCCAATGATCCATGGATTATATACTTTTATAAGGTCTGATGCACTTGCAAACAAAAGGGTTTTTTCCTTTGCATTTCTGTTTCTCAGGAGACATTCTTTCTCTCTTTCCCCCACCCCCTTCCCATCATCCTTTAATAGTAATGCAAAGCAGCCAAACAAAGGAAACCAACAATTCCAGCTCTGATGATGTGATGAATATACTTTAATTTCTGTCTCTTATGTAGGCTCTTTGTGCCTGTTTTTCTGTTCTGTGTTTCCATAGTACAGAAAGGCCCTTAGCCACTCTTGGGATCATAAGCACACGTGCAAATTTAGTCCTATTTTTAACCATGCCTCCAAGACAAAAACTGTTCCCTGAGAAGAGCACATTGTATTTTTCTGTCTTTCATATCACATGTTGCCATTTATTCCTGATTCTCACCATTCCCAGGTAAAACTGTATTATGAATCAGGTCCATGTTACCATCCACCTGTGTTCCTGATCCATCTTGGTAGCCATGGCCTCTGGAACAGAGAAACCCCTGGAGACTTGGATGATGGACTAACAATACAAATTACTTTAGGTGTTTGGGATTTTGTCCTGCCTAATGGTAGTTTTCAGGTCATGCTCTAAAGTTGTGACAAATCAAGAAGGGAATGCAAGAGGAAGGGTGCCATCAGACAGATTTCCATGCTTGTTCTCTACTAATCCTTTCTGCTGACAAGACATCTTGAGGATCTCCGGGAAAAGGACATGATAGAATCAACCACAAGTAACCCCTGTACTGGGTGGAAAGATTCAATTAGCATTAGCTACACTGCTGTCTTGATCCACTTTTTGTCTCTTAAGCCAAAGCCTCCCAGTTGAGCAACTATATATATACTAATTTCTTGCCTAACCTCATTCTGGATAAACCCAATTCATTTGCTGGACAGAGAGACCCTAATATAGATTAAAGGCCAGTGTTACACTCTGCAGTCTTAGACCAGTTTTATTCCTGATACAGAGCTCCATTGGTAAAGCTCAGCCATCTTCACAGTCTCACTTTATGCCAGATTTAGTGCAGATATAGCCAGTCTGCACCAGAAACCATTAACTATGTTAATGTGATGTGTTATGTTGTTATGTGCACAAGCCAGTTACTTGGCTCAAGTACCTGCTGCACACATAATAAAGATAGTATTAATGTAATCAAGGACATTTGCCAGCAATAGAGGGACAGTGAAGTTTAATAAAAACAAAACAAAGCACCTGGAGGAGTTCAGGTAGGGTTTTGTCACGTAAAAAACCCAAAAACAACAAAAAAACCACCAAAACCAAACCAAACCACAACAAAAACCAAACAAACAAGCAAAAAAAGCAAAACAAACAGGCAACAGCAACAACCAAAAAAACCCAACCCAACCTAAACCAAAACAAACACACAAAAAAACCCACAACCCACCAAATGCTAGCTCCATGAAAAAACAGGTATTGAATCTGCAATGATCTATCTGAAGGTGATTAGTTAGAATCTCATAGAAGTTTCCCTTAAAAAGTCCTGCTCTAAGTTTCTTAAAAGAGAAAATGTGATTTAACAAAGGAGCTTTAATATCCTTGCAACTCACAGTTCATAAGGCCCCTCACCAATGAGTGAAGACTTTGTTTGGAACACGCCAGTGCAAAAGACCTCCTGTGTGACCACAGGAGCATATCTAACTTTCCCTATAGCTTTTTGCTACTTATCTATAAAATAGGTAATATATTCTTCCTTTCTCCATCCTTTATCTGATCTGTTTAGTTGTTAGTTTCTTTAAAGAAAAAATTGCCTCTCACAGCAAGGGAGAAAGAGTGCAGGCTCAGTAATAATAACACTGAGACCTAGACATTGTCTGACAAAGGATGATGGTTTCCTCTTTGTCTCCTTGCTCATCAACCAAGGGTATCAGGATGTGCAATTCTTATGAGTCAGTGGGCATATAATGGAAGGCTACATAGCTGGGTAACCACAGGGGCATTCAGTGGCTTTTACCAAGGGATATAAACTGTATTTGAATTAGGAGCAACTGACATTCAGGGTCTCCAACAATACAGGTAATTTGGGCTTCTGTAAGGAAGTAGAAAGTACTTATTAAATAGAAAAATTGTGCAGAATACTGACCAGAAAAAGAATATTTAAGGGCTATTGTCAATAAGTACTTGAAGTCATCATCCCAGTGAATTGGAAAAAACCCCACACTTGCTGAAATGCATCAATAGAAAGAGGAAAACTTAAAGACAGGGAATACTAACGAAAAGATGTTGTGTATAAAATCTAGTTCCTTCTGCAGTATTCAAGTCAGCTTTGATTACCTTATCATGGATGGGATCCTATCAGTCTGGAAGGATGCGTTGCAGGAAGTCAGGGTGGTTCCAGCTTATGAGCATCTTTGATACAAAACAATTATGAGGCTTGTTTTCTCTGGGAGATTTCAAGGACACTCTACTAAAATAGAGTTAAAGACAATACAAAAATATTAAAATTACCTTTGTGCTGAGCTAGAGAGAACCAGACAGCTCTGAGAAACATATAGCTAGAGATCACAGCCTAAATGAAGGACTGAAGAGAATAAAAATCTTACTCAGGAGAGTAACTTACACATTTCCACAGGAGATCTCCCTCTCTTTAGGGGACCCAATTGGTCTCCCTTGTACCACATAGCTCCATTTGCTGATCTATTGGTGAAGAGAGCTCTTAAGGACTGTTAAAGTCACTCAAAGTAATTCCCATTATAGGAACAACACTCTGTTAGGATATAAATTCTACATTCTATATCATCTTTTTCATTATGATTCCTATATAGGAGCAAGGCCAAGGGAACAGAAATGTCATAGAGGCATATAAAAAACAGGTTATCTGAGGAACAAAGAAGAGTTCTTTTCCTCTACTAAGCAAACAGATTTTCCTGTGCTTAGCAAACAGGTTATAATAAGGCAGTCTTCTAGTTTGAATGTTAAAAGCTCACCGTTGGCATCACTCAGCCCAGTAGATTTTTTTTGTGCGATAATTTCCCATGCTAACAAATTTAATATTCCAGTCCTTCTTGGCCAGATATGCATCCTCTCAAATATGTAACCATTGCAATTTCATGTGTTTGATGATGGTCATTAAGTTGATACCAGTAAGAAAATATGTATTGCATCCTTATAGACTTTTAGAGACTATGGAAATGAACATATGCTGTTAAGACTGATTTGTCTGGCAGTCTGAAAAAACTCTGATTGTTGTGGCAGGCTCAAATTCAGCACTTACTTACTGAGTTACTTCACCATTATTGTGCTGGCAAACCAACAGAATTAGTAACTCAAACCTCTTGGAAGGAAGAATATATTTCAATGTTCCTTTTAAAATGACTGTGAAGAGCTATGGATACTTGTGTCTCATGGAATGAAAAAATAAGGTAAAATACTGGAGGACTAGATTTGCTGATCAATACCTTAGAATCCCAGTTGTACGGAAGATTTCATTTGCACAACTATAAAAGAAATTATTGGTTTGTATAGTTAGTTGTGACAGACTCCAGACCTTCTTTGTTCATTAAACCGATTGTATTTTTTTAGTCATTATTCTAATCATAATATAAAATATTAAAAAGTTAAGTAGAACTGAAGTGATTCCCCTCTTTTATCAACTGGTACAATTGAAATGATTGTAGTTACTCATAGATGGTAGTATGAAAACCACAGAATTACACCTTTTTGCAGCCATAGATATTGACTTGATAACAGTTTATTAAGATCAAGATCTTCTAAAGTGATTATACTGGACTTAGGTACCTCATTTTAACTTTAGATACTCATATGACATTTAATCCTCATATCTACTCTTCAGTTGCCATCTGCAGTCTATAAATGTAAAACTTGTACACCAGTAATTGATCATGGTCATAAACAGCCAAACAGTAATTGATCATGACCAGAAATGCCTTTTGCCAGTACTGAACAGTTCAGAGTCTGTCTCAAATTTGCTGAAATGTTTGAATGCAAAAATTGACAACATGACAGATCCATATTGAGTTTTCTCTTTTCCTGAGGAGGACTTGACCCTGTAAATTCCATCATGTTGTCCTCAAACCCCAAATATTGATTATTCTAAGAGAGAATACCCATCTCTTGAGCTTGTAGCATATTGCATAGAAAAATTTTGTATTAATTGAAAATTCAATATATTTGTATAGAGGAGAGACATAAAAATAGTGAATGCAACTAATATCTGTCTCACTACTTCGGAAATGAGGAGTAGATTCTTTCTCCAATGACTGTTTATGTTTTTGAATTAAGTATATTATTTCAGATAGGTCATGTCAAATGGAAATGATAACAGACAAAACTGAGAGCAACTCTCAAAATCAACCAGGCTGATAGAAGATAGAAGGATGGAGATGTGTCTTAAAATCTGCTGAAGCTAAAAAGAGATTTGAGTCTGTATTTTTCATATCCTTCACACTCTAACCCTTGATCACCCAGATAGAAAGTAGTGATGACACCACCACTTCTTCTTGCTGTATTTAGTGAAAGGGGTCTGAAATAGATATCCAGACATTTACATCCATAAAGCTCTGAGAGGTGGAATTCCAGAAAAGACTGAAAATTAGGAAATAACTTGTTCTCTTCTTTTTTAGGCATTTACTATCTGTTACATTGGGCAGCATCTTGTTCAACAATGTAGCTTTGAAAGATACCTAGTCCTTCTCTGGCACTGGCATAGGGAGACTAGTTATTTACTCTAGTAGGGAACAAGAAACTCCAGTGGTAGGCCAAAAAACAGGTATTTCATGCTGAGTCTAGGTCACCTTTGTGGAAGAGTTATTAATTATTTAGTGATTCTGAGGGATTCTGCCAGCTTCAGTTGTTCTGATGAATTTTTAATAAATCACTATTAACATAAATGGGAAGTATAAATTGCTTGCATTATGCTATATGCAGTAGTAGCAATGAGAGACTTCTACGCCAAGGTCCAAGATATGCTGCTTACCTAACAGAAACTGACAGCTGAATGATCCGGTTCTCCTGGGAACGTCCTGAAAGAAAACCAAAATCTTTTCACCATAAAGGAGTTCTATTTTCCAGTTGCCAAAAAACACCTGAAGCAGTTAAGTTGTCTGAAGAACTGACAAGAATGAACAGTATTTTAGTGATCTGTTCCAAAGACTTACCTGGAGATGGAACTACGCGCTAAGAGAAAATTCAATTGAGGCAAAGGAACTTTGTTTCCTAAAAACAACTGATAAAAATATACTTCTATTAGCAGAGTGTGAGTCTTCCTAAGCACAGTACTTTCTGAAGATATTTTTCTAAATATAATCAGTTGTTCTTGAAAAAAAATTTAAATACCAAAATAGTAATTTAAGGATTCATTATCACTAGAGGTATTCCAGTGTTTTCTGCTTTCCTAAGAAGTTGCAAAATGTTTAATAGATGTTTGCATTAAATTAGGTCGGCTTAGCACTTTTTATATTGAGACTGTTGACATGACAGTGAGTCAACCACAGCACTGTGGTCGATGGTGCCTACATCTCCATCCCAGAGCAGACAGAATGGTTTTAAATTCTGAAAAAAAGCAACATTTGCTTGAAGAAAAACTAGAAATGCCTTTCTAAGTCACTAAGCAAATTCTGTTCTCCTCTTGTCCCTGGGAGGGTCCCTTCATCTCTTCTGAGATTTTCCTGACTGCACCCTTTCCATCCCTGCAGTGTCTTTGCATGAGATTCAAGCCATAATCTTCATTCTGTGTATCTTTTGCCTGCCCCATGAAGCCTGGAACTGTTTCTATCTCAACATACTCAACAGCTTCCCTGAGGAAGGAGTCTGTCCAACCTCTCTGCAAGGCTCCACCCAGACAGCCTTCTTAAAAGAGCATAAACACAGTTGTGAAGACATACATAAAACAAATACCATCTGTCATGATAACATTGCCCCATATGTGTAACCACCTTTTCTTCATCCTTTCAACTGATTTTCCACCATACCCAAATGCACATTTGGCTCATTAAAGAATTTTAGCACCTTATGGATGCCATTCCCAAACATTTTAAGTGCAATCCATGTAAGTACCCAAATAATTCCAGATTTTTCTTATCCAACTACAGCCATTTCTACTTCCTAATCAGCTGTAGATCAGCTGTACAGTTAAGCTCCTTTTACCTGAATTATCTGTGGTTGGTTTAGTCCTTCTGACTGTCTTTTTTGGAGCATCCCTCATCTGTGGTTGTTTTAGTCCTTTCTGACTGTCTTCTTTGGAGCATCCCTCACCCCTCACATAAAGAAAAAAGTGAATGGGTCAAATTTATTTGGCACAATTTTCCTGAAATCAGCAGTGTTAGAGCATATGTGATTTTACTGAAGTCTTTTTGCGTTGTTGCTGCCAAATACATTTTAAAAACTACTCTTAGTCATTAATATTATCTCTCTTTTTATCTTTGTAGATGTTCCATTAAAAATGAGGTAAATTTTATTTCCTACAAAGGATCATTGCCTCCCGTTGAGTGGTGACAGAATCACAAAAATGACACATTTTTGCACCAATAGGTTGCAGGGCCAGGGAGAATGTATGAATGAGATGCTCGGGGAGTAAACTGGTGTACCACCACCATGCTGCAGCCCATATGGACAAAATCATAAGGGAGATGAACTGGAAAATGAAGCTGCTCAGTATTTCCCAAGTTTAGAAAGTATTGTAAAAGCCATCAAACTGTTCTACTTACTGAGATTAAATTAAGCATCAGGTTAGCAATGGCATTTCACATACATAGTGCAGAAAATTTAATTTCATATAATTTATTAGTCTCTGTGATATGGGCTGCCTGAAAGTAACAATCTTGCTATCAGACTGAAGGCTAGAAATGGAGTGTGCAGTAAGTGTTCAGTTGTCTCATGATGGAAAAAAATTCTGACCATAAATGTCAGTTTGAACTTAAAATTAACCAAGCATATGTAAAGGTATGCATCTTGGCTGACGAATTCACTTGAAAAATGTACATTCTTCAGTTAAAGCTGCACTAGTTCTGGATTAGTGAAAAAAGGGGAAAAATGTAGCATAGTGTGTAAAAGAAAGCTATGGAAATTCATCTGTTCCTTGTTTAAACACTGGACCTTGCTCAGACTAAAGAAATTCTGAGAACTAGTCTTATTTTAGAGAACATTTAAAATTATTTTCCTGTATAGGGAAGGATTTCTTTTCCTTCACAGGACAAGAGGAGGTTTTCCTAGGAATAATTGGGCCAAAAGGATTACAATGGCTGTGTACACTATTTTGTATTGCACTTGCTATCATAGTCATGACTTTATTTTGAAGCACAAAATCACAGTATAAAAAGACAGGTCAAAAGGCAATTTGAAAACATGTTGACTGTGTAGCATAGGGGTTTACCAAAGTATGAAATGCAGAAAATCGTCACTGCCACAGACTATGGGGCCTTGGGCAGATCATTTAATCTCATGGAGACCCATAAGGTCTGTCTGTCTAGAATGATGATTCTGCTTTTTCCTGTATTTTCTATGTCCTCCCTATTTATATTGTAAGCTTCTCTACTGGGGAGTACAGTAGTGTCCCTTGTCAGAGATGTAATGCAAATCCATGAATGAAAAGCTGTACTGTCTAAAAATATGGGTCCCATGACTTGATAATTTGTCATGCCTTGATAACATTCTTCTTACCATAGTCTTATTAACAAGATAAACTCCTGATTCTCATGATAGAAGTACAAGTGAAAATGATGAAACAGACATTCTTTGCATTTTGGCCCTATGGGACCATAACTGACAATATAGCTCTTGAAGCTGATTGAGAGCTGTAACTGCAAGATGAACAGCAACCTCATATTAAGTGTCCTTCCCTAAAAGGACAAGGAGCATCCTACTTAACTGGCCACAGGCAGAGGAAAGCTGGAGACTGTGAGGAAAAGAAGATCAAATGGGTGATATGTAGTCTGAGGAGGCTTAATTTTCCCCTCTCTGTTACAAATGTCAGTTGGCTGTAATTCCACAGCAGTGTTGTATCAGTGTTAAACCATCCAAGTGATGGAAAACTGTAGTTCAGACTCAGTTGTCATAGGCAGGCATGTGATCAGCAAAAGTGCTCACCTCAGCCCCAATTAACATTTAGCAGACATGAGATACTTCACTTTCTGCCATCACTCGTGTGTTTTTTCCTGTCATATACTGATATTTTGTACTATAGGTACTTAATTTTATAATTTATTACTGCAATATCAGAACACATTACAGCATCAGATCATAAGTGAGAGGATGTTTATGTCTCTGCAAGCACAGCTGTAGTGGTTACTTGGTACTCTGTAGGCAGAAGGGAAAATGACAGTAAATAATAAGTAAGGAAAATAAAAACAGATTTAAAAGCACGTAACATTTTGGTAGGGAATTTTTTCTTATTATAGCCACGACTTTGGGGAAAATTATTTTTATGGCTAGCTTTTCAACAGGCCTGCACAAATGTGCGTATAGTGTTTGCAGGTGAAACCATTTGTATGCAAGGCATGATTGTCTACAGAAAAAGCTTTCAGCAGGCTGAGAGAGTTTCTTTTTTCTTCTTACTTGCTTTTAAAATACAGGTCTTCTAGGAAGAAATAACAGCCTCCAGCTGAGCTCCTTAAGCTGTGTGGTTGGGAGAGTGAGAAAGGCTCAGCATCTTGGGTGTTAAACTTTCCTGACAAATCCAGTACTGAATTCTTCTGAATGCCACAGTGGATGCAACTGGGTGCAGAAGCTTGAAAGATTTGGCCTTGATATCTAGATAACTCCATCCAACTTAGCTTTGTTTTTTCTTCCACTTGCTCTTTTCCTGCTCCCCATACTCCCCATTTATATGAAGACATGTGTGCACACACACGTGCACACATGCACACACACATGCATGTGTGTACATTTATATGGGTGCATGTATATGCATAGACACACCTACAAAGAGAGAAACACAGCCTGTGTATTTCAAAAAATGCAAATCTTTCCTATTCAATCATAATCTGCCTGCAAGCAATGTGTTTAATCATGCTAGAAAAGATACAATTTGATAATTTTATTCAAATGAAGGAATTGAACAGAACTTAGAGGTTAGAAATCCTGAAGACTGATTGCTAGGGTTGAGAGCTTATATTTATAAGCAATTAATGGCATACTTGTGGGTTTTTTTCACCTACACAATTTTTGCCAATGATAAAGTACTCCCTGTATTGTATCCACCAGCTGTATTCTCCAATAGAAAGAACTAGATTAAAGAAAAAACCACAAAATCCTGGAATATACTTATTCTCTGCCCACACACAGCTATTCTCTCCTCCTTTTCTCAGAGGGCTGTAATTTCGCCTTGCCCTTTGAAAGAAAGGAGAATTATGAGGAAAATTGTAAACATGTTTAAGAACTGGTCACAAAATGCTAATATGTTACAGTCCTGTTGTGTCACAACCTCTACGTGGTAAATACATACACATATGCAGTAGCACTAATTATCAGGGACATTGACTGAAAGTGGAGATAAGCAGGAACAAATACTATTTTCATAGCGAATTAGACATATACACCTTTAAGAAAGGTCAGATAAGTAAGAGAAATACTTTTTCTTAATTGAGGTTTGAAACTGTTACAGTCAAAATAAATCCTTATTTTTTCTTTCTTTTTTTTCTTTGCCACGCAGAAAACCATAAACATTCTCTCCAGCTGTTGATTGGAAAAGATTTAGAAACAGAACATTTCTTGGAAAAACAGTCATTTCTCAAAAGCAAAAGTTTTCACAGTAATGTACCACAGTTTTTGATGGGTGAAAAAATGTCTTCAGTACAGAAATTTCTGGGAAAAGTTGAAAGGGAGGAAAGAGGCTGGGATTGACCCCAGAGTATCTTGAAGGTAGTGTGCTTGCACAAGTGTGGGAGTCCAGGCCAAGACTTAATTTGAAGGAAGAGTTAATTTCTTCTGGATTATTCCACCATGAGAGACTTCTCATTACAATCTTGTGTCACTTACTCCTAGGTCTTCCTCTTTTAGGACTCAAGAATTAACATAGCTAAATATTGTATTAATTTATACTCGGGAACTACAATGACTTAAAAAAGAAAAATAAGATTAGAAAAGAGCTCAATAGATCCTGTAGTCCCCATCCCTGCAATGAGCACACAGCGAGTGGGCTGGATTGTAGCAGTTTGGAGAAGAGACCTGTTTTGTGTGGTAGCTCTCTCCTTTGCCTTGTTGGAAACTACAGCCACTTTGAAAGAATAATGTATCTTAGAGCAGGGAAAAAGAGAAAAAAGACAAACCTTTTATTAGGTAAACACTCCAGAATTAACATCCATTAAATTGAACTCATGTTGGTTTGTTTTTTTTTCCGTTAATCTTCTTTATTTCTCTTCAGAGCAACTGACAAAAGTATTTTACCAGACGTGCTGAATGTGCCAGGAAGTGTGCATGAAATAATGGCAGAATTATTGGTGCTTTCCAGTCAGTAGCATCCATCAGTACCAGAGTTCTCTAGTGTTTCAATAGGTAGACTACAAGTCTACAGTATCACTGGAGTCACCAGATCAGCACTGAGAAAAGACATGCTAAACTCAAACATCAGAAGTTACCTGATCTCAAAAGTAGACACACAATTTCTTCTCATACCAAATACCCTCCTTAGACATTTGGATTTACTTGTCATGTTTGTGTTTTGGCATTGAGAATTGCTAGTCACCATGTTCTCATATTTTCTACTTTATCTTTGTAAACATAAAAAAGCCATCCAGAAGCAGAGCATTCAGTTGTATGAGAGGCTTTTTGTCCTGCTCAGAAGTAGAGAAGTCATACAAGCTCCTTCTAAATGTTCATACTGGATGATGAAGTCCAAAGACTTTAGAAAGTCCAAAGACACAGAAATTTCATGTCATCTCTTCTTGCCATGGGGCTAGTCCTAAAATTCCTGAAACCTCTTTCTCCAGGAATTCTTAACCCGTAGCAAAATACTGGTTACTTTATAGATGTGTGTTGCTGTGCTGTCATCTAGTGGCAAGGATGAATTAGACGTCATTCAGTGTCATTCAGTGACAGTGGCTGACAAGGTGTTCCTTTTGCTGGAAAAAAACGTATGATGTTCCAAAGCTGTCATCTTTGCTGCGGGCAGCACCACCGCAAAGGTCACTTCCTCAGTTTGCACTCTGCAGAAAATCCCTGTTGTGTAGAGCCTGTGGAATGGGCTGTGCAATGGAAACTCATGTTGCAAACAACAGGCTCCTCAGAACCATGGCACTTCCTGCCACTGGGTCTTCCCCTCTCCATCTTCTGTCATCCATCTTGTCTGTTAACTATTTGCAGATAAATACTTAAAGCTTGATTTTAAACGGTGGTTGATATTTTCTTAACTACTGCCATTTGGAGCAGTGTCAAACAATGAAATGAGTAATTAAATCTATATAAGATCAAGAAGAAGCGTTCCCTCAGCAAAAGTCCTTCCTCCTGCATGTATTTTTAGTTATCTCTTGGAGAAAAATTGAAGGTGCCACAATGCACAATGCAAAGAGAAAACAGACAAACATACCTTCCAGAAAGACCCACATTTGTTTCAGTGTTTAGCAAGCTGACTGATGTCAGGGGACAGACTTACTGTCATTGATTTCTACAGTCTTTCACTCAGATCTGTAATATCATACGCCAGGTAACATTACACTTGTTAATAATAACATTGGTGATGTTATTATTAACACATACAAATGTTTACAGGCCTGAGTTTATTTTCAAAATGCAAGTGCAATGCTTGAATTAATGTCTTGCATTACTTTTTGTAAACTGATTATGAAGTTATGTAGAAAGTAATAGAACTTCATTAAATTGGTCCCAGCATCTGTAACACCTTTTCGGCATCACCTACTGAACACTGCTGGGCTTGGCTGCATCAGATAAACCAGTTGTAGCATATCATTTGGTCCTTGAAATGCTGATCTCGTGACCATTCTGACAGGAAACCTGTCAGCTGCTTTTCAAAAGTTACCATTGTTTTTATAGATGGAGTTTCTCATACAAATGGAGTGACTGGGGGACAATCTGTCAAAGGTGGACTCTTCATAGTTATCAGGCTCTGAAAAGAAAAGATCAATGAGCAATCCTCACTGCAAAGTACCATTATCAAAGAAGCATTTTGCAAATATGTATAAATGGTCTATTTTCATTCCTGCAAAATGGAATCAGCAAATAACACTAAGATTCCTTTTTATGAGGAAGTTAGAATTTGTGTTTCTATTTCCCTGTGTTCTTACAGAACAAATTGTGCTCTGTCTCTGAATTTAGAAAGATTCTTCAGTTCAGCCAAGCACAGTGAAAAGATACCTACATCTCCAAGCAAACAGAAGAATGTGCTGAGGTCCTTTACTGACAGGGGACATATAAGCACATTCTTAAAAACCATGCCTCTCTGAGGACTTGAGTAGATTCTCAAAAGGGAAAAAGAATGATGCTCTACATTCATGACCTTTCTTTTTTTTGTCCAAGTCACAGACCTCTATCCCTATATTAATGGAAAATATTAATGAGGGTGAGAAACATTCTGTTTTCCAAATTAATTATAAGTAGTCAGAGGCAGTAAATCAATGACCTTTCACACTGGAATATGATAAGAGGTTTCTTGATAAATAAATTCCAGAAGAGATTTAGTTTATTTCTGGCGCAGAATTTCATCTTCCTTAGCTGCTTTATAGAAACGAAATTGCATCTTTTCAATTAAGAAATTGAACGACGCGCTGTAACAAGGTCAATCAGGTTGAAATAGCTGCATGCTCATTATAATGTAAATGCTTCTTCTATTAACTTATAATAACATGATATAGTCAATAGTTACATATAAATAAAGTGTTAAATAAAAATAGAAAGGTTGTGTATGTGCTTGTATAAAAAAAGAGAGCTAGGCTTTCATATGGGAACAGAAAAAATACAAGCTCTTTGTTAGCAAGAGTTAAGAATTATTTAATGCACATACATCAAAAAAGAGGTGGAAAAGACATCCAGAAGCATTCCACTGTCACCTTGAAACATTTGGTCAGGGTTTTATGGGCAATGACACTTGAAACTAAGTTTGGGTTAAAAGCAGTATGTGAAGAAAGGTAAGAGTGGCAACATTCACTGCTACAGTAACTATAAGACTCTTGTCATCACTGAATGTTGCTTTTAGTGAATGACCATTTGTAAATATATTTTATCCTTTTTGCAGTCATTCTTTCTATGTTCTCATTTCTTTATGTGGAGGCCCTTTGTGTCTGTTCACAAATACAGACCATGCTCACCATCCTTGCTTCCTATGTTCACAAGACCTAAATAAACACACTTTATCACTTCCAACATTGAATGGAGGAATAAGTTGTTAATTATTATTTTTCATCAGTTGTAAATATTTTATTTCCTCATCAGAGTGACAGACAAAGGGAAAAAGAAGCAAGGATGTCTTGAGTTTTACTTGTTTCTCCATTTGATTACGTGTGGAAATAAAAGTATCATTATTCCATCCAATGTCATAATCTTCTCTCAGCCTCCTACTTACAAGTTTATTTCTCTTTGTCTAAGTGTGGAAGGAGGCCCATAAATTTCTATCCTTGCTGATGATTCTTTTGTATTGATAATTCTTGTTTTGACTTGGTTCTTGTTGAAGATGCTCTTAAAATGTAGATCACAGAGAGAGTTACTTACTGTATGAGGCAGCTTTCAAATTTTCTTTCTATTCCTCCTCTTTCTCAGCATACAGGGAGATTTCTTCATATTCTTTTCTACTCCAGAGCAGACATTAAAACTTTTCTCTGTTTCATAAACATATTCAGCTTTGACTTTACATACATTTGGCCGTTGCCGTACAAGGACATCACCGATGATTTTTTTCATGTAATGTATGTGTATTGCTACTATTTAACCATTATAATGGATGTCTTAAGATGGACTTGTGATGAGGATTGATTAGTTTTTGTACTTGGAAGAAAAAATCATTTATATATAAATATGAAAATGCTATCTACTTCACAGATGAATTTGGTTAAATTCCAAGAAAACTGAATTTTAATGTATGTAGTTTCCTTTCATAGATAAGTGTGCAATTCCTACACCCACAGAGAATCTGTATAAATTCATCTTACTTTCCTTGGGTGTGCAAACAATACCAAAAAATAGCCAAAGTTAACATGTTCTATATAAAACATATTTGCATATGCCACACACAGCTTCCTATGCTCTTCATCTTTAATTTAGCAATGGCTGGATGATGAAATCTTTTGAGTTTTAGGAAAGTGCTCAGGTCGGGGTCTAAAGCTTTATACTTCATCCAAATACCATTTTGGTTTGGCCCTTTTTACTGAGATGCAATCCATTGTGGTACAGAAGATTTAAGTGAGCACCATCAACAAATCAAGAAGAAATGAATGTTCTACTACAAATCATGTTGCAGCCAGCTGCAAATGCTGCATGACCAACTTTTTTTTCTAAGTTTGAGCTAAGGTTTGTGGCTGTAGAAAGGAATTCAAAAAGAACTTGTATGCACTAATATCTATGATGAGAACTGAATCTACACAAATACTTTGTTTCATTGCCTTTGACAACAGCTATAGGAAATTTCTCTGACTCAGCCTATGATTTGTGCATACTTAATGCAAGTCTGTCTTTGTAAGTAACAAGGCTTTTTACTTCAGTGATCGATCTGTGCTGTTTTCATGGCCATAGTTAATTCTGTTGTATGCCACCATGAAGGCTATGTTGTAGGTGACAAAGATTCTATTGCTTGGGAAGGCTGATGAAAATATGGACCAAAAAGTTTTTACTCAGAGTAATTAAGTGTAGCAGTATTGACTTTGTGAAAATTATGCTAAGCTACCACTGCCAAGAAAGCAGCTCCAACTTTCCGTCACATCGTTTTTATTTTGCAGTGGCCTCCATGACTTTCAGCAGTTTCTTTTCAGTCACTGGAGGATGGTGAAAACATCCAGCATGTCTTATGAAATCACTTAAGGTTACACAGTTATACAGTGAGTATGTCTCCCAGTGTATCAAAGATCCTGGCTAGGCATAATGAGTTTAAACAAATGACCACTTTGTCGTGGAGAGTTCTGAAAAAAGGACACAGCTTCTGTGCTAAAATTTGCATTTTAGAATGCTAATTCCTCCTGGAGTTTTCATCTGAATACAGGATTTTCTCCATCTCTCCTGACAAGTCAGGAAGCTGAAAGTAGAGATTGCCATTGCTGCAGGAAGAAACAAGTAACAAGCAATCCCAGCCCTTTGTATCAGGTAACCCAATACAGTTGGCATGTACACTGCCAAATGCCCATAGATCTCTATTGTCAACTGGAAGTAACAAATTATCACTGTAGGGAACCCTGTAGTGTTCTGAGAGGTAGACTCAAGACTGTAAACAGGACAGTAAGTTGTTCTACTTGTAAATTTTCAACACAAAATCCTAAGTCAGGAAACCACTTAAATCTGAAACTTAGAGGTGTGTGCTGAAGATAAAGAGGGAATAGTATCAGAAATATAAATCATTCAAACATTTCCCCTTTGTACATGAAAACTTATACATTCTCCAAATGATGAGGTTTGGTTGTTTTGCAGTTTTTTTCAATCACATATTGAAATGCAGGACAGTGTATTAAGTATCCAGGCTGTACACCCAGAAATTAGATAAGCAAAAGAGAAGCCAACATAGCACTGAGAATTAGATCAGCTAGAATTGTGTTGTTTGTCTATTAAAATAAAGTAGTGAATTTCAACATCAGTCAAAATTTGCATTTTTTCTGCATTGCAACAGACAACCATTTAGTAGGTATGTGCTACCAAGTCTGACTTGCTAATGCAAGATTCCTGTATTAATTTAATAGGAATGTAATTGTGTTGTAAAATACATAATCTCAGGTAACCTACTATGACATTTACATTTGATTACCATATCAATGGCTATTCCTTTGCATTACAGATACCTTTGGTGGTGTTCTTTGAAAAGTGCAGAGACATAATGCAGTATACAGTATTTCAAGCCAAAAAATTCTCCATTAAGGAGTTATGGTAGTAAATGGCTTGCCAGTGCTTCAGCACCTTAACTGGGATGTTTCACAATTTTTTTTTTCCTTTCTTAAATGAAGAACACAGATAATGCCTCACAAATAATTGTACTTGTTTTCTGTCTCTAATGTCACAGACAGAGAGGAGTGCTGGAGCAGGTAGACAGATTGTTCTACGTTAACACTGTTCCACCACTTTGTCAGTGCATTATGACCCTGTAGCATGTATTTTTTTTAATGTTCTTATGGCTTATGCCATGAGATATATAATAAGAAAAAACACAGCAGGCATTACGCAGCTGCTTAGGGAATGCTTTTCATTAACCTAGAACACTAGTAATAAAGCTAAATTAGACTTAAATATTTCCTGAAGCACCTTGTAATCATTATTTTGGGGAACAATTTCATTAAGAGACAGATGTTTCATATCAAATATTTCTAGCCAGTCATGAGAGAAGATATCATTTGCCATGTTTCCTATAAATTATGCATTTTATCCTTCACCTTAATATTGTCCAGAAATAGCTTCTAGACATCTTCAAATTAGTCAATTCACTTTACCTAAATAGGTTATTTTTTGACAATGCACTGAATATAGTGCTATTTCCCATTTTCCTTTTCCAAATTAATATTTTTTGCAAGCAGAAACACAGTGTGCACCACTGGGACAAAAATTGTGCAAATTCTCTGTAAATCTGTTTGCATTACATAGCCATCTCAAGAATGTTTTAACTCTGTAGCTTTTATTTCATTGTCAGGGTTCAGAATACTTTGAGTCTCTGAACAACTACATGTACAAAACGAACTTTCTTTATCATTGTGTCTCTGTCAATGGCAATAACAGAGTATGAATGCCATCTTAATTGGCAGATCTGCTAAAAAGAACAGCCTACTACTGTTATCAGCAGCCTCAGGTTACCCTCTAGCAAAAGTGTCAGTGCTCCTGAATGCAAGGCCCAGTTTTTCCATGGCTGAGGTTTTCAGTGTGGTTTTGGGTTACTTGTTGAAATAAAAGCAATTGCCCTTTTTCATTACAAGCTTCTAGAGATCCAAAATACAACAAAAAGTTTGGGATTGGCCTAGTTCTGTTGAAGGGATTCTAATTGATGCAGGAGACCTAATAACTGGTGTACATTTTAAAATTTATGTTTTGGGGATTTTTTAGGATTTCTTCCTATCCAGGCAGACTCACTTGAACTGAAAATAAATAAACGAAAACATAATAATTTGAATGACATGAAGCTCTAAGATTTTCACAAATTCTGGCTTTTCTATTCTGTCACCTTCTTCAGAGCAGTTTCTTCCTCTTATAAGATACAGATGATACTGTTGAGTGGGTGGATCCCATTGGCAGAGAAGCATCCAAATTGATCTTTCTGTGCTTTCGAAAGACTTCCTGTAGGCACACAGCCAACACACGCTTGTTAACTTGCCTTGCAAAGGCTTTGATGATCCCAAGTATTTAATCTAATTGAACTGAACTATGGGCCCAACACAGTGTAAACACAAAGCATCTTATAAATATTTTGTGTCTACAGGATTTGTCCCAAACAACCGGGCAGCTTCATTAATTCTGCCTTCTGTTTCTTTGTTCTCTAAAAGCACGTTACTCAAAAATATCATAGCTCCACATCAACCCAATATTATTGCTGCATCTTTCAGTCCTCAAGGAACTGGACTCTGAGTTTACACTAGGAGTTTCTTCGTGGGGACTTGTAGTTATATAATGCTCTCAAGGAGACTTTTTGAAATCTGAAATTTGGTATCATATATTTAGTGTTTGTATTATGTGGGTTTCACCTGAAGTTTTTATAAATAGGCTAGGAACTCAGAAATAGAAAATCATTTTAATGAGTTTTCTAAATAGATGATCTTGGCATTTAAAAGTCATTTCATGTAATGACGATTTTTATTTTTCAAAGTGAACCGAAATTAGTTCCCAGACCAAATGGTAATTTTTTGCGTTGCAGTTAAATACTTTTAACCTCTGGGGTTCTGACTTGCATCTTTTCCTATACCCAAATGGTCATTAAGACATAAGGTCAGTGGCATAGATTTTGTTGCAAATGCATATTAACAGAGAAAGAGGAAATCAGCTTTGCAAAGACCGACTGTAGGGCTTTCCGTAGAACCAGTGCACTATATGGTTAATTATTACTTCAGTGCCAAAACTGTTTGACCGGCTATAATTACCCAATTCTAAAACTGAAGCAATTAAATCTCTTTAGAATTCTTATTGCTGCAGAACAGTGGTAGCTGTATGATTACAGCTCCATAGTTTGGAAGTACAGTTATGCGTGGTACTTCTAGCTCTGGGTGGCAAGCACATTCCCCACCAGGGTCAGCCTTGCTCACCAGCATGTTCCTCTCTCATTCAACTCCAGGAATATATGCTTTGCCAAGCATAAGATCCCTGGACTGGCATGCTCCTTTGGCCCATGCTACCCACAGAGAGGCTGTATCTTATATGCAAGGCTCACTTTCCCTCTTCATAGTGCTTTATTAATGTTAAGCCATGCCATTAATGCAGAATGTTACTGTGTATCTATAGCTACTTTCATCCAAGCATATAAAAGTACTTATAAATATTAATGTATTAAACCTAATAACACCCCTAGGAGGTAGATGAAAATTTCAGCATACACTTTAGTGGTGCGTAAACATATAAAGAACCAACTTCAGACACTGGTAAAAGTCTAAGATGGTGAACAGAGTGCCTTTAGGAGTGAATCTGGATCAGAAAGGCTGTGTGGCTTGCCTGTTTCCTACATTAAGCCACTGACTAGATGATCTAGAAGCAAAATCCAGGAGAACTATGTTCTACCAGTCATTATTACNNNTTAAAATTATTATTATTTTTTTTGTGGTTATAATAGTACTCAGACATTCCAAATAAAATTAAGCCACATAGTTTCAGGTACTGCACCAGAGCATGGTAGAGCCCCTGCCCTAAGGAAACTAAAGCCTAAGTAGATGAGATATAGAAAGCTTAAAAGATAAAACACAGTAGAAAGAAATTCACACAGTGGAGATGGGAAGACACTCCCGGAGTCCCAGTCCAGGGATCTTGCCTCTAGACATAATTTGTCTCCTTTGTATCAGTCAGATGATAACTTCCCACCCTCCTCCCAAATTAAACACTTCCATTACCCAGGCAGACAACTCTCCTGATATCTTGTAACATTAGGAAAAGGTTACTTTTAATGTTCTCTGAACTGGAACATGACAAGGAGCAACTCAAAAGAATGAAAAAGAATGAAAGGCGAAGTTGAAAGCAATGGGTAAGAATTACATGAAAACACTTAAGCTTAATTCCAAAAATGCAGGAGCGTTTCTTGGTTATGAAACACTTTCTCAAAATTACTATCTTTGAGATTAAAAGATAAGATTTTGCTAAACCCACAGTACAGCTATGAGGAGAAGAAGTGATTTCAGTATGTGTTCACAGCTGGTAGAAGAACATGGTGGGGATCATTACAAATAAAATTGCGTGTGGTATGCAGCAGAACAGCAGCTATTACAGTCTTCATGCTCAGTGATGGAAAACAGCCTGGACAGGGTGAAAAGGCCACATCTCTAACATCACTTCAACACTTACTACCTGTTGCACAGAGAAAGGGGAGCAAACCTGCTACACCCCCATGCCACAGAGTGGATGAAGGCAGCTTGTATGCACCTGTGCTGGGAATAACTAGGCACACTGCAGGGCACTCAGAAACCTGTAGACGCCACAAGCGTTAGGATACCTGAGCAGGCATGTTTCCCAGTCTGCACCCAACAACTCATGTATCCACAAAGAGGGGCAAATACCCTCTCCCTTTTGCACCAGAGCACTCCCCAGTAGAGCAGGAAGCAGGGCTGCAGCCCAGATCTCACTTAGCACAAATCCTTGACATAAAATGTTCAAGCATGAATGAAAACTTGCAAAACAGCTGCCTGGGAAATAGAAGCCCCACCAGTTGATGTGATTTGGAGTTTGGACGCAGACCCAGATGAAAGCTTCTGATACCCTTTTTCCTTTTGATTGTTGGCTTTTTGGTTATAAATCTTACCATAGAGGAGAAGGCCAAGCTGACTGCACCTGTCATCTGAGTGCTGCTGAGTCATTGCCCAGCTTCAGTCTATGCGCAGATGTACAGTGGTAACGAGACAGCACTCTGGAGCATAATGGGCTTGTTTCTTCAAGGATAAAAACAATTAATAATAATTGAGAAGTCCTGTACTAAGGGAATTTATAACCAATTAATAAAAATGTGGCTGCTGCAGTTAAACAATAAAAATTACTCTTTATGCACTCAGGGAAAGACAGATGCACTTACATAATCATGTTCACGTCAGCATTGTTTAATATATAAACAGCTTTGTGCATATGTAGCTACATATACTGATAAAGAAGTAATTATTAATCAGACTTTGTGTAGTATGACACTAAGTATATGATGCACTAATCTGTTATCAAAGAATGGGCTTTTACGATATTCAAAATCAAACTCTAGGAAAGCTGTTGAGTTGTACGCATGTCATGGAACTCTGCCAGGGGTGCCTGCCAGCCCTCACCTGTCCAGCTCACTCAAGCTTGAGAGTCTGAATGAATCCATTAGCTCTGTGATGAGAAGTGAACCTAAACTAAACTACAAATAATGAGATGTAGTACCTCGGTCAAAATGAAAGACTTCAGACAGCTGATACCAAGGCTAAAGGATATGCTGTGAAATCAGTTTCTATTATTTCATTATTTTTGTCCTGAACTCTAGGAATCTAAAATATATGGATTAACAGAAATCTCTTGGGAGACCTTCTAGAGGCACTTTATTGGAAACAAGAGAAAGATCTTTACTTTCCATTTTATCCACAGGATTTTATTCATCTTCTTCACCTGCATCTTTATTTCTTAGAAAATAGACACCTTTTTTTCATGTCATCTAAGGCCTGACCAGCATCTTAGCACATTAGCATCTTTTCAGATTAAGTATGATTTCCTCTTGGGTTTTCTGATTTTTTCCACTAGTCAGAAAAGCAGGATTTGCTTCAGTGCTAACAGTAACATCACAGGAAAAAATACCTGGAACTGCAAACTGCAGTTATTAACCATTGGGCATAACTCTGGAAACCAAAAGTTCCTTTCTGATTTGTGTGCTGTTAGGTTACAAATACAACATTGCAAAAGATGATTTCCTGGCAGAGAAGCAGTGGGAAGGCTGTGGTTACCTTTTAGCTTAAATTAAAATAGAAAAGAAATCAGAAATTCCGTACAGCATATGAAGAGCTTGTCAGTATTATCTTTTAAGAGTAACAGTAAAACAGTGTATGAAGTGATGCTTCCCCAGATGAGTACAGACAACATGAATTGCAACTTAGTTTGAGTAAATACAGAACTTTACGATTGCAATTTTTGAGTAACACTTCATTTTGAAATACTTTTCTGTGAATGTCAGGAAATCTCAAAAGTAGAAACCTAATATTTTAATCTGATTACTGCCAGAGAACAGATGATTCAAATCATGACAAACCCTAAGCAATGGGAATGGAAGTCAGCGAGGGGAGGGGAATATTAAGAAAAGTGTAGAGCAGACAAAGCTTCAATCTGATGGCATCAGAAAAAAGCTCCTGGTTTCTCAGAAGTGCAGGCAAATTTATTTTTGCTCTTTTCAGGAAAATAGCTGGGACCGAGGAGCAGGGAGAGATTTGTGGATAGTAAGGCAGCACCTTCTGCTTTCATGAGAGAAGCAGAGAGAATGGTGCTGCTCCCTTGCCCCACTTTCTGCCTGCCCTATCCTCCTGTGGCATCAGAAGGAGCTGTCAGTATGGCTCTGGGGTAAACAAAATAGAGTGATGTCCCAGAGCCAAGCCCTGGCAACTGTGACACCAATCACTGTCTTTCACTCTAAGTAGCTGCTTTTTTTTTGACCAAGCTCAATCTGGATGGTGCTGTGGGCACCACTGGATACCAGAATAAGACAGAGGGAACTGAAAAGCTAGAGCTGTGGATAAAAATAGATGGCCAAGGATCAAAGAAACAAAAGAAAATTCATATCTTTGAGAGGGGAAGCAACAGGAACCTGGCAAGTCAAGCATATTTGGAAAGCAGTGGAAGAGATGCAAATACAGAAACACCAGAACATAAATCCAATGTGAGATAATTCTGCAATGGTTCAAGGTGTAAGAACATAGACAAATACAGAACAATGTACTCAGTAGAGGCATTTGGGGGAGAATTATAGAAATTACCAAGGGATGCTGAGGCTAGTCTAAAGGAAAAGAATAAAATGCTGAAGCAAGCTGTGTTCATATGACTGCATTTCCAGCACTGACTTCCAGTAGGCACCCTGAGATCAACCAAGAGTCATGTAAGAATTAAATATTATAATTAAAAGGGAGAATGTTCAGTGTTAGCAGTATGTCAAAGTAACAGAGGAGAGACAGGAGTAAAACATAAGATGCCTACATCTCTCATAAGCAAAGGCTGCTCTCACTGATACGAAGAGCAGTAGCTTGCACATAGGCAGAAAGAATATGCCCAGGAATCATCCTCTGAGACTGTCAGCTAAGCACCTTTCAAAAGCATTAAATACACATGGTAAGATGTATCCCTAGCTGCATGAAGCCACTTAGCAAGAACCAAATGGCAGACCTTGGGAATGCTTTGCAAGATCAAAATCTACGCTACTACACCTACATATTTTTTTTTCCCCTTTCGACATGAATCCAACAGTGAAAATCACTTCCAGAATACTTAAATAAGGAGAGTTGAATTCTCAGGTCCATATTCATAACAAGTTCCCTGAGCAGCCCAAACCAACATTGCCTGTTTTTTTGCGGACTACACTCAGATTGCCTCTGTGTAGTTCCCAATATCTAATAAGGTGTCAGATGTGATTGGAGCTTTTTCCCCTTGCAGAAGTATTAGGATCTCCTCTTTCCTCCCACTGCTTGCTACTGTGAAAGAAAGCTGTAGGAATAAGTGACCTCCATTCCTGTGCCCATCCCCACAATTGCATGAACCCAAGGAACAGGTCTGAAACATTGCTTGACCATGTTATTGAGCATGACAGTTGTGTCTGCTGGCCAATGGCTTTCCACTGGACTTAATGCAGTGGTCCTACATAAAGCCACCACATGTCCATAGTTGCTGCTATTTTAAGAGTAAAAGCATTAAATGTTTAAAAGTTAAATTTTCAGTCTGATGACCTGAAACATTCAACATATTCACCAGTGATCTTGATGGAGGGACAGAGGGTACCTTCAGCAAGTTTGCTGATGATACTAAACTGGGAGGAGTGGCTGACACACCAGAAGGCTGTGCTGCCATTCGGTAAAACCTGGACAGGCTGGAGAGTTGGGTGGAGGAGAACCTAATTAAGTTCAACAAGGGCAAGTATAGGGTCCTGCACCTGGGGAGGAATAACCCCCTGCTCCCCAGTTCAAGAGAAACAGGGAAATACTAGAGAGAGTCCAACAGAGAGCTATGAGGATGATTAGGGAACTGGAATATCTCTACTACAAGGAAGGCTGAGAGACCTGGGGCTGTTCAGCCTGGAGAAGAGCAGACTGAGAGGGGATCCTATCAATGCTTATACGTATCTAAAGAATGGGGGTCAAGAGGATGGGGCCAGTCTCTTTTCAGTGGTTCCCAGTGATAGGACAAGGGGAAATAGGCACAAACTGAAACACAGTAGGATCCATCTGAACAGGAGGAAAAAATTCTTTACTTTGAGAGTGACAGAGCACTGGAACAGGTTGCCTGGAGAGGTTGTGGAGTCTCCTCCTCTGGAGATATTCAAAACCTGCCTGGACGCAATTTTATGCAACCTGCTCTGGGTGACCCTGCTTTAACAAGGGGGGGGTGGTTGGGTGGGATGATCCTCAGTGGTACCTTACAACCCCTAGTATTCTGTGACTCTGTGACCTAAGAATCTTTTCAGGATACCAAGAAAAAGTTACTAATTCAGAGAAATCTGCCATCTCGCTACAGAATCTACAGGGCTGTTTCTTCTTTTTGCTTTTTGCTATGCCCATCTCTTTCTCTCCATTTTATTTTTCTAAGTGTTTTCATTGATTTCTTTTTCATTTTATGCACAAACTGAACACAGTTAATCAGTAGATACAAAATGCGCCCTGCAACATTGCCAGTAGCCTAACATAAGGGGATTCAATTGCTGAATTGTCGTAAGATTAGGCCTAAGCCACAGTATAAGCTTCATTGATCCAAGCACAGCAAGATATCCATTCAATAATATGTGTTTTAGCAAGGTTTTCCACTTGTAAAGACTTCCTGCAAATTAGGGTTCATCCAATATGTGCTATAAACACAGTGAATCAAATCTTGCTTCAGTTTAAAAAAAACATCTCCCTCCTTAGGAAAGAAGCAGTGTAACTGGGTGTATTGTATAAGCAAAGAGACACGCATGTAATGAAGTTAGCAATCAAGAGAGCCATATTTGTCCAGCTGCATGTTTAATAGTCACTGTGCTTCCTGACAAGGAGTCTTGAAAAAGCCAAAGGATGAAAGAACAGATGATGTTCTGGTGTTCATAAAACCACGGGTTCAGTGGAGCTGCTGTTGTTATCAGCTGAGCAGATATTACATGTAAGCATTTGCAGTGGAGAGCTTACAAAAAGGTGCCTGGATCTGGTCATTGTGCAGTCCTATCCCTGTGGTATCTAAAAGTCTCACAGTGAAGTAAGCTGCCCCACTGTACAGAGAGGAGCTCTGGTGGACAGGAGCCAAAGGACTGTTCCAGTCCTCTCTGTGACCCTGGCTGTCTTTTCTTTCAGCCTTGGTCCCTATCTGTTGAGAAGAATATCAGATTTCAGTGGAAAGCAGGGTGTAATACCACAAGAGATAAATAATGTGGGATTCCAAATTGTGCTGGGTGAAAAACAGGGCTCTGGGGCACCAAGCAGTGCTGCTAACCAGTATCACTGACACATGTCTGTGAATACTAAGGGCCCACGTAGCCTTCAGCATGGGCACTGCCTGATTAGCTTTGGTCTGGTGCAGAGACAGGTGTCAATACATGATTATTTGGAACAGAGCCCTGGTGGCATCTTAGGAATTGTTGAGAACCTCCACACAGGCAACTGTGTGGAGGAACTCTGTCAGCAAGATATACAAAAATCCAAATGGCAGAGGTAATCTAAAAACATTCAAGAGTTTGTGTGGCTGCTTACAATGTCCGTCACCCAGTGCAAGGCATGCAATGACATGGTTGTGATTAGAGCTAAGATGGAAGCCATGACAAATGAAGTGGTGTGCTGGCACCAAAGGAAGGAGCTGAGTGGTATACAGAGTTTCAGAATTATATACCTCTACCAGGAAGATAGTGATTTTATAGCACCTAAGGCTGCTTTTTCTTCAGAAGGTTTTCTTTGTTTGGATTTTGCCCAAATCACAACTCTTATTTGGTTCTAAATACCTAAAAGTAGATTATTTTTTTTTCAGTTCTTCATCCTTCATAAAATCTTAAATGCACAGCATGCAGACTTCGACATCAGAAAGGACTGACAGCATAATGATTTTACAAATATGTGAGGCTTAAAATTACCACCAGTATGGTCTTATTCACTGGATGGTGCTCTTGAGAATAAACTTGAATACTGGTAAACATATTCCTGAATAGAGTCTCAGCTGGTACAAATACCTTATCATCTTTCCACGCAGATTAAGAAAGTCTTTTATTATATAAATGTCCCCCTTTCTTCCAATTGGGAACTGATAGCTTATGTATGCTTAATTGTTGGTGTTTCTTGAGGAATGAGTCATCGTTATTTCCACTGAGAAATTCCCTGAACTACTTTAGTTCCATGTAGGGAGCTGTATTATTTTGCTTAATTATATAAAGATTTCAGATCACTAAGATTTTATGTTATTAACACAAATGTCAAATGATTTAAGTAAATTCCTAGAATACCTAAGTGGAAAAATCAAAAGAAGTGCCTTAGAGGAACTGCTTCTTAAGTTATGAAAGGATGGGCAAATGAAAAATTGAGTTAGTCAAGTATTTTGCTCACAGGAAAACTAATAAGCAGAAAGGCACAGATACCTTCCTTTGAAGGTGAAACCTCCTATGGCTAATGTTTCACCTTCTTTTATTTAGCCTAAAGCCCCACCCTGCAAAAATATAAACAGATTTCTAAATTTATGAACTTGAGAAGTCTACCCACATGAGCTTTTGCAGGATCAAGACCTGAGAGAATGATTTCTGTTCATAAAGCACTTTTAAAGTTTTATGTGCCAAATTTTGAGAACAATCTATTTTCACCCACCCACTCTGACCTTATTTGCTCAGCAGGCACTATTTCTAGAACTGCCAGAAACTTCAACATGGCCATACATTTTGCTGTCGACTCTTGAGGAGATAAGGCTAGTGTTTTCAAATGCTTTAAGCACTTAGTCAGATGGTTGAGTGGTTCCTCATAGACATGCTGGGAATGGGATTTTTCAGTGAATGTAGATTCAGCGAGGCTCTGCATAGGTCTATTTATGCCATGATTACAGTCCTGGGACAAATTTCCTTTGAATGCAAAGCATGACTTGCACAGAGTCAAAATGGGAAAAAATGGCCTTAGATAATCCTTAGTAGAGCAGTAACAGATTAAGAGCTCAGCTAAGAGGGAGTCTGGTTCCTCCTCCCTATCCTCTCTCCAGGAGAACCAGGTGACTTTTGTCACAGTGAAAATCAATCATACTGTTCTCAGCTCCCTCTAGTCACTGTGTGTGAAAAAAACCCCACTATTTCTAAGGTTTAATTGGGGTACTAGAGGTGACCATAGTTTGCTTTAGCCTATGGATAATACACCAGGTGATAATCTGGATTTAAGGAAAAAATCCTGAATATGTATTTGCCCAAAACTTCCTCTTTTTCTAGGAGTTCCAAGTTAGACAAGACACTGACCTCACACCTGTTTAAGCTCTACTAAAAGAACTGAAAGGTATCTGTTGTGCTTTGCTATTCAGTATCCTGCAGCTTCATAGCAGAAACGTTTCTTAAATATTATGTTGCCCTTCATGATTAAAAAGAACAAGAGGTGAGTAACTCCATAAATTGTAATGGAGCTCATAGGAATGTACCTTCCTCCCTGATTATTCTCTTCTCTTCCTCTCCTGAAAGATCCACTCACTTCACAAACTGGTAGATGAATGGGCAGCTTTGTTGAATAACACTGACAGTATCTGGTTTGAAATCAGGCTAGTAACTAATTATTAAAGATACTAGCTTGTCTGAGCTTCTTAAGAAAAGAAAAACTTCCTAAAAACCAACTCTGATAAGCATAATATTTTCCCTCACCTTTTACCTCCAGGGCCTCTACTTTGTCTATTGTACTAATTACACTTTGAACGGGTTTATTTACTCTTTCTAAAATTCTCAGGGATTTCAATTGTTGCTTTGGTTATTCCCTGATGAACAGCCTGCAGAATCATTTCAATCCATCCAGAACCTTCCATGGACACTACCCAAGCCTCTGGTAAAATGAAACATCACACGAAGAAGTAATAACATTCAGCTCTTGAAGATTCCTTCAAATAAAAACTTAGGTTTGAACATGCTGTCTGTAGGATTATTCCTAAAATAGGACTTAGCATATTTCTGGGATATACTGGCAATTGCCATGACATGTCTATGATACATAATATTTTGGAAATATCCTCTGTAGGCCCTGATGTGGTCATGGGATACAGCATGGAAAGAAATATCTGCTGAGAATTCACTGAATCCTTTTGCTGCTGAAGCAGCCTAGATACTCAGAGGGAACTCAGCCCAGTTTCAGTTTGCTGAAATAATTGCAAGAAAACACAAAACATTGCTAACTGACTCAAATTGTTCATATGTTACAAGTAAAATTATCTTTCACTGGTTTATTCTACAGAAAATTGGAGAATTTGTGCTACAGTTAGAAGCTGAAAAAAAGCAGCACAGAGGATTAGACAAGCTCAGTTTCAAATTCCTGTCTATCTAATTCACCAGTCCCAATTAATTTAAATATTTTAAAACCTGATTTTAAAGTAATATAAAATATTTATAGACTATAATTACAAATGACAGTGAAAAGCAGAGTTGATTAGTTCAGACAAAAGTATCAACAGACTGAATTGGGGAGCAAACACCTCCTCTGGGGTTGTATAGATTGCTATAAATATTTATATTGAAAACCCGAGAGCCTTTCCCTTGTAACTTCTAGGAACAGACTTTTTCCCAGGTGTATCCTACTGTAGGGATTGGGCATTACTTTAATGTGTAAGTAGCTCACCAGAAGGTGCTGTGCTAGAAATCTAAATATGGTTACAATCTCTCTGCAGGGCATGACAAAATAAGAGGTTCTAGGAGGACTTGGAGCTATCACCTCCTGCCAGTCTAATCACTAAGACAGCTTGTGGTTCTCATGTGTATGCTCAGCCATCAGCACTAAGCTATTGTCACCGGGCTGACAGCGAAGATGAAATGGGTAGTGATTGCTGGCCTGATGTCACAGTGTGCTTCTCTGAGCCTCAGCATGGATAGGACTGGGAAGTTAAGGTCAAGATACATCATGGAAGAAAAGGGTCAATATGACTTGATATGTAGGAACCACTGCCTACAGCTTGTCTAAAGAGAATCTACGTGTCAGTGTAATTGAGCAAGAAAAATATGGTGCGGTTTCTTATCTTTGATGTCTTACTGGATGGAAATTACAAAACGATGATGGCTTAGAAGTAAACAGCAACACCACGAGTTTTCACAATGAAAAATCTTCATTCAGAAAAGCAGAGATCAAACTCCAAATATCACCGGATACCTCTGATAAGTCACTTCTCAAATGGACACCTGCTGCTGTTGCATGAATCTGAGGTAATGCTACAGAGACTCTGCTGGCCAACAACTCCAACTGTGTGCTGAAAGCTTGTACTGTAAAGGTGGGAGCAGTGAACAAACTCTCATCAGCAACAACAAGTAGCTGTCCAAGTATTCCATGATAGGCACCATTATAAGAACATGGAAAAGAGGAATGTCTTTAGTAGTGAAATAAATAATGCAGACAGGCACAAACATGTAGGCTGTGTGAGCTGAGATAGACTGCCTTTCAGGGCAAAATAGAAGTTATTTGCAAAAGGGCAGAGGACTATGGATTATAAACTAAGTGTTGAAAAGCTGGTACTCCATAAATATTGTAAGAGTAGTTTATCTGCAGGAGGATTCAAAGACCAAAGAGAATTGCACATGCTTAGATGAATGTATTCCTGTTCTGCAACTCAACTGTGGCTTCCCTCAGTGTGCAAATGGAAAACAGAGACTTGATTTATTTATCAATAAATCCACAGCATAATTGAACATACGGAAAAAATAGTGCCTGAGGATAGCTGAAGCAATAGTAAACTACCCCCCAATGTTTGCTGAATCCACCACTTTTGTCCCTGCAAGTTTCACTGTGTTGGGACACCACTGCATGGGGAATGGCTTCTCTCAGTGTGCTGGAGGAGCCTACGCAAGACATTCTCTTGCTTTCCTCTGTTGCTACCTTTGTATACACTCTGAGATACTTTCTAGGGATCCTCTGTATTGAACCATAGATTGTGTGGTGCTGGAGAAGAACATGGAAATGCTGACCACAATGTCCAGTAAGACCTGTTTGTGTGTTCCTTTCAGCTCCAACCAAGTTCTTGCTCATGCATCTCATAGAGTCACTTCCTTGATTCTATCTGGACTATCTGAAAAAGCTGAGACAAGAAAAAACAGAACAAGAGCTTCCCAGCTTTTCCAGGAGATAAAGACACAGGGAAGGCTCTTAGAGTGGGTAGCAGAATAGGTATTGCCTATTTACCAATTCTGCCTTCCTTACCTTCAGCATCTCTTCTCCTTTGTGTAAGTCCTATATCCCTGTCAAAACACAGCTGAGACTGGTATCATCAGAGTCAGTAAAAGCATACTGACTTGTTTTACTTACCTCTGATCTTTGAAATGCTAGGATCCACATTTTCAAATTTCTTTTGGTTTTGTTGTTGTGGTTTGTATGTTTGTTTTTAATTAAATTTAGAGTGTATATGAAACTACAAAACTATGCAAGTACAGCATTTCAGAGGCTAAGGAAGGTAGGGCTGGCAAGGAGCTTATAAGATGTTTGATATAAACCCACCTCTGCTGAGGTATGTGGATCAAGTACACCCAACAATGTTGACAGGTGTTTTATGTAGTCTGTTCTTTAAAATCCCAAGTAATAGAGATTCTACAGACACTCCAGAAGCCTGTTCCAATGCTTACCTAGGTTTATAGTTAGGAAACGTAAATCTCCTTTGTTGGAAATTAAAGCAATTTTTCCTGCCCTAACCTCAGTGGGTAATGGATTACTATCTTCTTGTAGTTGCTTCTCACACACTGAAAGTATGATAACAGACTTTCAGTATGTGAGAAGCAACTAAAAGAAGATAGTAATCCATTCCCCTCAATTGTATAAATGAAACAAACTCAGTTTCTCCAAACTTTTCTCATAGCTTTTGTGTTTATAGGTTTCTATTTATTCCTGTTCCTGCCCAGTGGGACTGAACTTTTTATTTTAAAATATGGTCAAGCCAGATTCAGTGTAAACTGGTAAACCTCCAACAGTTCTGAGCACAGCAGAGTAATAATGTTTCGCATGTTACAAGCAGTGCTATTGTTAGTACGTTTTACAAGATTTGCTTTCTTACAAGTACATCTCACTTCTCATTTACTGTGGATGTTATCACCTTCATATCTTCCAGTCTTCTGATGCCTTTTTGGTATGTGAAGATTTGACTTCTCCTGTCTATATGTAGTTCTTTATATTTCACTTGAGCGAATGTGACCTTGTTGAATTGGGATCGTTTCCCTGGCTTAATAAGAGTGCTAGTTCTAATTGTGGTGCTGTAGTATTGCCAATCCCTTCCAAAAATGGTGTAATTCACAAATATTATAATCTCTAATTTATTCTTTCTAGTTATAGTTTATTTGAAGTTAGGCTGAGAAATGTATGGTTTCTTGAGAGTTCTTTTGTTTCCATATTCTTGAAAGCAGGTACTATGTTTGCCCTCTTCCAGTTTTCTGGGACTTGACCAGAAATGTCCTCCACAGGTTATGAGGGATAATAACTAATAATTATGAAATTGGTGTGGTTAATTCCTTAACTGCTGGAGGGGAAAGGGTCTTGCTGCCTAGGATACAGGCAACTTAGCTAAATCTTCTCTAATTCTTTCTCCATTCTAGTTCACATTCCATCACCCTGTTAGAACAAATTGTGCTAAGTATCAAGTTACAATTAACCTTTTTTGAGGTAAGACCCTGAGATTGCATTTCAAAAGTGAGCAAAATTGCTACTGCTTCCTCTTGGCTCCCTTCCCCCTCCAAAGAAAAATCCCACAAAGCTTCTGAGAGGAAGAATTAGCAAAGAGTAGGGTGAGAGAATAGCAAAAGCTGTTATGGCAACTTGAACTCTTCCTTATTTATCTCTTTGTGTTGTCTGCTAGGCTTCCCTCTTTGTTCTAATTAATTGGCAAACTACTGCTAAAGTCATTCATTTCTCAAAACTTATTTATTTTGCCTCACAACATTTATTTGCACAGCACTACTGTTGTGTACAAAGATTACTCTTTAATGGAGTTCAGAACACTCTTTCACAGCATGCATTTCTGTTCAGTCCAAAGAATACAATACACCATATATGTGAGTCTCTTAACTTGAATTAATCTTATTTGGTTTTACCCTGCTTGATTTCTCTTTATGTGCTTTCTTAAAGTCATGTGATTTTTACTCGTTATTTTTACTATTTTAATTAATTGTTTTCACAACATATTTGCAAGGATATTCCACAGCTCTTTTTAAAACAGTTTGTATTACCTAACTGAAATAGATTTATTTTTACAAGAACAAATTGAAAAGAACATAGTCTTTTTAGATCTCAGGTGTGTATTTAAGTAAAAGTGAGTAAAAATCGGTAACTCCACACTGAACTCTTTAAAATTTGGGGCACTGGAGAAAACGTTGGCACTGTTTCATTATGTCTGGATGTAAACATACCCCATGTGAAGGTCTGTTATACAGGCTATTTTGGCTGCAGCCATGCAAAGCACAGCAGGAAGACACATCTGCAAGACAGTGTATATTTCTGGAGATCAAATAAAGCTGTTTGTTGGCAGTGTTGATCTGGACCTCTGCTCAGGTTTGATCTTCAGTGCTAGGTTACAGACACAATGGGAAGAAAGCCTGTGTGAAAGAAGGGGCTTTAGGATAAATGAGGATCACCTGCAGAAAGGCTGAAATCTCTAACCTTGGCAGAGGTAGAGGGCATCAACACTGAGCCACTTGGAGGACCTGGTGCAGTCACTCTTGGGAACTCATGGATGCAGCACCCAGACCAATCTGTCTCGATAAGAGCAAAATAAAAATGAAGATGGACCCATGCTGACTTAAGCAGACTGTAGAGCCTCCAGCAGATCCTGGCATTCATTCAAGCAGTCAAAGTCAGCTGCTATGCTATCAATACTCAAATTGGCTAGAATAAGCTATGGTAACATGTCTGCTTGCAGGGCAGGCCCATTTCAAGATAGGAGTCTCAGGCTAGATCTGCACTGCAGCCCACACAGCCACATACTATAAGCACTGCCTCAACAAACTGCAATGGTACAAAGCCCAGCACAGTCTGTAGGCTTTGCTTGAGAAGCTGCCCCAGACCTTCAGCAGTTGCTTTGACCTCCAACTGTGCTGATAACAGCACCAACACCAAGGAGTCTGAAGGGAGTGTGAGTGCTGGCAATGCTCTGCGGATGCTTGCTAGCCAAGGGCAATGCACCTTCTATACTCTCAATATGCTGGTTGTTTCCCTGAGGACAGTGAAAGAGGCCAGGGCAGAAGGGTGCCTGCGAGGAGCAGTCACAAGAGGGAAGAAAGATGAAGCTGCATTTTGTATCTTATCATTGCTATGTAAGTGACCAGTTAAGCCAAAGTCTGTCAGTGATAGACAGGAATAACCTGATCTGAAAACGGGAGCCTCAGTGACTCTCACATACACTGCAGATAAGCAGTATCTTGCTTGGCCACAGATGCACGTATTAGCACTGTTATTACTGCCAGTGTCTAAGAGGGCAGCTGCCCCCATCTGCACATCCAACAGATGCACAGATGCTATGGGTAGCTCTGCTTGCTAGATAAAGCCAGCCAGTAATATCAGCAGACTCCAAGCTAGCTTTATCTAACTAGCATGGATACTAGTGACATGGGGGCATGCAGGTCTTAGGAGCTGCCCTCACAGTTACTGGCAATAACACTGTCAAATGCTCAGTTAAGGATGTAGATGGCTGCTGCCAGACATTTTAAATGCAGAAAGAATGCCAAGTTATTTATCTCATTTTATTTACAGTAATAGGGGACTGTTGAACAGCGTGTAAGTGCACTACAATAAAATCGATAGAGAATATTAAAAGCAGAAATAAAGATCAGCCAACCTGAGAAAACTACTAACTTGAATTAAAGAATCTAACAGGAGGGAAAACTGAACAGCTCAGGAAAACCAGCCAACCCACCAAAACAAAAGGGGACAATTGCCAGGTTTGATTAGAGAAATCTTAAGCCTTTCACTGAAACAAACTGCCCTTGAGATGATGGTTTCTCTAAAGCCTTTAAAAGGAATTTTCTCAGCAAGTAGTTGAAAAAATTTCATAGTCAAGGACCTGAAAATGCATGATTTCTATTTGGTCTGATTTCAGGTGAATACAATTCCAGAAGTCAATTCACCTACACTGTTACTGCAGGACTGGAAACCAAAGAGAGCATCTAACAAGTCAGCAAATCACTGTCCCTTCTGAAGGCAACATGAGTTTTGGAATTGGTCTTAAACGAGTGGCAGAGTTTCTTGCCCCATATAGAGGGATGCTGGATTTCTGAGTATAGACTAATGCTCTCCTCTCAGATGTAAGTAATAGATGACTGGTACTTAAAGTTAGAAAGACTGAAAGTTTTCTCTGTGGTAAAGATACTCAAATTATAAGACAAAGTTTAATGGGCAAAGCTGAAATCTGACTAGAAAAGCTTTTATCTGGATCACTGACCCAGACTAGTCCAGTTTGTGAGTGATTTATATGATAATGTACCAAGAAATCTGTTTTGAAAAAGAAAAAAAAAGTGTTTCCTATCAGGCTGATTTCTGACTGACTTAACTGGACTGTAAATGAGGTATCAAAGATAGCTACCCATTAGTGAAGGTTATGACAGAAGCCACCACTGTACTTTGCTAAATATCCTCTTGGCAATCACCTGATCTCAGGTGGTTTGTAAGGGCTGTGTTAAACCAGCTACCTCAGTTCTCACTGCAGTATTGCAGACTGCTGTCACTGTAACAATGGCTTAGAGAGGACACCTGGCTTGTTTCTAACCAAAGGCTGTATAAAATTGAGAGGACAATATAAAGATGGAAACTTGTAAGCATGTTGAAATCTTTAACCTGAAACTTTAAAAAAAAAAAAAAAAAAAAAAAATTTGAAACAATTCTTTTGTGTGAAAATTTGACCCTGCAAAAGTTTCTGAGCTTTTCTCAAAGTTAGAAATTCTGAATTATCATTGTTCAGTGGTGGCTGTTTTTTAACTGTCCTTTCTTTCACCTTTCCTTCATTTTTTTCTGCCGCTGAGTGTCTTAAAATGAATGATCTGAGGGTTCCATTCTTTACTTTTCAATTTTGCTGTTTCTCTGTTATTAATTTTTCTTGTTCTGATGCTTTTCAAAACTTTTATATCTCTGGTAAAGTTAAAGAACAGAAAGAAAATTTAAAAAGAGCCCTGTCAGTCTCTTGTCCAGTAACCACAGGGTTCCCAGAACTTTTTTGCTGCACATTCCAGTTCCACTAATCTCAAATAATTGTCCAGGTAGTTGAATTGTAAGTGGTTCACATTGCTATTCATAACTGCTAGGCCAAAAGAAAACAGTGAGTAATAAAAAAGAACCATGGTCATTGCTCATACTGAGAGTGGCCTGTGCAGCAGAGAAAGAGCGGTAGGAGGGGAAAAGTTCCAATGGGGAAAAATTAAAAGTCAACTTCAAAGAGTTTCTAATAAGGCTGTAAATTAATATTTGCATAAAAGAGAGAAAATTTAAAAATATGAACACACATGCACACGCACACTTCTGCATTTAAAGGAGATGCTTATTCTATATTTTAGTTCAGCTAAAAATTCTGTGCCACAGAAAGCAGTAATTATTCCAGATTTGCATATTGTAAACCCGGTCACTGTCATTCTTCCTTTGCCTCCACATGCCTCAATGCCACATTTTTCTACAATCGTGGGGAGATTGCCTTGGCTCTCACTCAGCTGGCTCAGCTAATGCAATTCACAGGCCTTCAAATGTAAGCTTGTAAACTATTTAGTTCTTTTTCTCTATAACAGCTTGTCTATTAACAGCTCATTCAATGGAGGAGAGAGAAGAAGCTAGTGAGACCTCTTTTGGTATTGTTCAGCAGTGACCCTGGCTTTCTCAGACTGGTAGCCAATACTCACTAAACAGTGTTTGTCAGTACATGTTGTTTTGCTGGATAATAGTATATTGTGCTAGCAGCGGTCTGTATTAGTAGCAGGTAACAATGAGCTGGCAAAGTAAGTCTCCTACATGGCATGGCAAGGTCATAGGAATGATGTAAAAAAATCCAAGAGAAAGCTCATTAGGATGGCCAGATGCAGTGCTAGAAGACCTGTGACACCCTGAGAGATCTTTGTCAGCACTTCCCTCTGCAAATTATTCAAGAGCCTCATCACTCCTGTATCCTCTGGGTTGAGATGGACTTGGGGAATAAGGATGGTTCACCCATCAAAGAATGCTATGTGATTTTCGGGATTTATGTCCACTGCTCATGGCCTGTACTTCATGAAAGGTGTGTTTTGTCAAGATACTAAACTCATTAAATCCCAGGACAGGTGTACCCAGAGACTGCCCGCACCATGGACAAAGCCCATTATTCCTGTAATTATATGGTATGTAATTATTCCTGTAATTATGTGGTATGGCAATATTTCATTGCAATGAAAAATGTGATCTTAAAATGCCTGAATCCTGCTCCAGCACTGCTTTTCCATTTTCACTGTGCTGAGATAAGGTGTTGCCATGCCATGCAATGAATCTGCCACACCCTCTGCTTTCCTAAATGATTAGATGAAATCTGTAGCAATTTATTACCTGATGGCTGAGATTTCTTGAAATTTTCTGTGTTCTATATGGAAATACCAGGCAAGTTGGTGGCTTAAACAGTGTTTAATAAAGAGAATCATACTTTACACAGATTTCCCCACCAACAAAATCCTATCCGCCTTACTTACAAGCAATTCATTTATGGGAACATCATGGTTTAGGCTTTGTTTTTTCGCCCTGTCAAGTGTTGCAGATCTTTTGTTATTTCTCAGACAAACTGACAAAGCTGCAACGTAGAGAAATCAGGTTTCAAAGCGAGTGATTTATGAAACATGAACTTTCCTGTGCATGCAGAGAGACTCCCCCGTGTGGTACGACTGCTTTGGCCGATGGCACTGACGGCAGCTCAACCAGCAAGGCTGCCGGAGCTGGGCAGGCTGACATGTCAGCAGTTAACATAATTAAATGTGGCCCAATGAAGACTCCCATGTTCAGAAGTGGCCATCAGTTTGCAATTAATGTTGACCGCCGGAGAATAATGTTGTTCTGTTGTGTTTCTGCTGTAGAAAAAAAAGTGTAATATTTTACTGGCTGTGATGCTTTGGGAAGAATTATGAGTCCTCGTATCTCTTTACCATGTATTAGTCTTACAACTTTATTCTCAGTTTCTTTTTTCCCAACAATGTGTCTTAAGATGATACCTTTAATAGATGATAAATATATTTGGACATCATTAGTTATTTTAAAACCTGGAATTATAAGTTCATGTTGATTAGCAGAACAGTTCAAGGTTCTAAGCACATTTTAATTGTACTCCTCTTTAGGTCATTTATGATAAACATTCTCCTTTTTGGATCAGTTCTGAAAGCCTTGTTTTCAGTCTGGAATGGAACACTTTTACCCAATACCTCCATTAAAAAAATTGTTAATTAAAGTATTTTCTTAGGCATGGGCCAGAGGAAGCAATCGTGTTCTTCCAAATTAAAGGAATTAGAGACCCTTCCCTATATTATAAGGGCTCAAATCTACCTGTCATCTGGATAGAGACGTTAGATTTACAGCAGCGTAGACAAAGGGAGAATTTGGCCCAAAGTGTTTATTGTTCTCTGGAACTTGGCATCCTCTTCTCCCATTCTCCTCCAGAAATCAACATAAACCAGATGCTGAAATTCTAAAATGCTTCAAACCTTCCAATACCCTAGCTGTGAGCACAGTGCGTTGTAACCACCAGACCTTGATGGCACAAAGATATGCATCATGAACATGAAATCTGGGTAGAAAAGATAAGGGCGCAATCTTGCAACGCTTCCAAAGTAGCTAAAACACTGTAGAAAGTAACAACTGCATTTTTGTGGTATTTGGTCACATCCCTCCTTGTGTTGGCAAAACTTTGACTTGGATCCAAGCAGGTGTAGTTCCAAGACACTGAATGCCCAGTCATTTACGTCAGTGGAGTTATGCCCAGATACAGTAGATCTATATTTGATGACAATTGAAAAGATGAATGAAAACCATTTCAGTGACATTAGGGATGTAAGCTGGCAGGGGTTTGGATTACTGCCTATTCAACTTTTTGGACAGCATCTTTACAGTTCCAAGAAACCCTTTTTAGACCAGGCATCAAGAGGAGACAGGATAAACTCCAGCAAGAAACCGTTTGCAGAAAAGTACCTCATGCTCATGACACTGATCTTTGGCCAGAGAGTAAGGGAATGGAAAGCAAAACCAGAGAAAACAAGGGATACTTTGTGGGTGTGTTGTACTGCCAAATCTCAGTGGCCTAGATCGGTTGTTGTGTTGCTATTTCCATCAGTGCTTATGGGTATGTATTGATTTGACTAGCACTCATGTCTGTGGGGTCACTGTGGGTATCTGATTTTATCTCTTTCTTTGGAAGGTTTATTAATATTGACGCTTCTTCATTTAATTGGGACACTGGCTATGGAATCCCTTTTTAATGGAATCATATCAGCTAATGTCCTCGCTCAAATCCAGAGTGCTTCACACAAGCCCATATTTGAATCACTGGAAAAGTTATAAGAAAAAAACAAACCACCCCAAAACACAGATCTGTGAAACCAGAGAGGGAAGGCAAAGACAGAACTGTGCTGCAATCTACAACCTGCATTCCTCTATTGCTACACATGGGGCCCAAACTAAAGTAAGAGTTCCTTGTCCCTGTAACACACAAATATGATTTCTTTTCTTGTTCTGTCAGAGTCTCCCCCTCCACTACCACCCAGGAGCTGCATTCATTTCTGAAATGTAATTCCTCATATCTGTATAAGCTGTTGTAAGATATTACCAACTAAAAAAAGGTAGCCAGAGCGTATAAGATAGCACACCATCTTAGACCTGCACTCAAAAAGAGTGTGTCATCTCTGAAATAATATGGGTTTGGCAAATGTTCCTCTTTAACTTTCTCACCATTTATAGAACAGATTTTTATTTATTTTTTTTTCCCTTAAAATACTCTCCTGGGATTGGCTAGGAAAGTGATTTTGCAGTCTGCTTGATTGGTCTTCATTGTGGAACAATTTCAGAGGCCTGGCTTTGGACACCATTCGCAATGGCTTTATATTAGAAGGTCATGTCTTGTCACGGAGCCATTATTGCCTCTCCCCCTTAGGACCATTGCACACCTGTGACTTTACCCTTCACAAGTAGGTTTTGGCACGTCTTTTTGAAGTCCATGCAGGAAGGAAGAAGCATGTCGCACTAACTCCCTTCTCAGAAAGCAGCAGTGAAATGGAAGAGGGTTAAAGGAACAGGAGAAAATACACTTTCAATAAATTTATTCATTCTCACAGATTTACTTATAGGGGAAAAGATGGAGTCTGATTTTTGGTTGTAATGCATGAGGCATTTAAAAAAGTAGATATCACATTGTGATACTCACTTCCTTAAGTCCTCTGTAAGACAAGGGGTCTGGAAGTTGAGGTTGAGACAAGAAGATTGCTTGTATTAACTTTCTGTAATACGTCTAGATCCATCACACTGCACCCATGCTGTTTTTTACAGCAGCTTATATTCAGCCTGGGTTCATGCTGCCTGCAAACCCTGCCTGCCCTTGAGTCAACTTTACTGTGTAGAAAAAACCTGACAGTTGTAGTTATCTCACTGGCAAGCTGCATGACGGGGTTAAAACTATTGTGGCTGGATAGAGCCTTCCCAGTCAAAAGGATTTTTGCTTCTTTTGCTATTGATGTTTCCAAGACTAACTCAAATATTATTCAAACCTATAAACAATTTTTTTCACCACAATGAAAGTTTGTAAGTCTGTTGGTTTATTAGTTTCCACCTTAAATTCTGTAAAGACAGTATATTCCTGGTGAGCTACTTATATTGTAACCGACAGGCAGGACAGTAAGCTGGGTCTTCTACGCTCATCCCTCAGCTCCAGTCATTAACATGCTTGCTGCTACACTGATAATAGATTTTTTTTCTTCTTTTCTTTTAACGAGAGAGGATTTTTGAATTAAACACACGCTTACAGCCCTGGCAAGGTCATACCACAGGACTCTGAACTACAGTTGCTTTTGAAAGAGAGAAACTCATTGCTGATCAGTCTGACCCTCCACCTTGCTGGTTACTAACACATGCTTTTACAGAACACAGTCATTTTGAGGCCATTTCAGGAGACAAAAGAGCTGTATGACTTCAAGATTAAGATGAAGCTTTCAAGTGGGTATTTCAGCCTGTGACCAAGTGTCTCTTCTGAATGATTTAGCCTAAGGGTTCCCTAAGGTGGAGGTTCCTTTTATAGACTACAAGAAAAGAAATGTATTGGTCTTCCAAAAGAACTTCGTGCAAAACCCCATGAGACCCTGCCCAGCCAGGACATCTTGGAGTATCACTCAAGTCAGCGCTCAGATACCCTCGTTCACATAATGCTGGTAGTGCTACAGATGTGCAGCCTAATAGCACTTGCAGTTAACTGGCCTACAGTGTATGTGTTTACCCAGAGTTTGCATCAACAGCTTTCATGCTTTTTGCTTTACCTGCATCTATGGGTTACTCTATTTTAAGGTCTTCATAAATCAAGCAACACAAGTCATTACTATGATGAAGTTGAAGTAAACCCCTCTTTTTTTATTTTTTCTTTTTTTTTTTTTTCTTTTTTTAATCACAGCTACTTGGCTTGATATCCACCTCTGTTTCTCAGCAGGTTCTCAGATGTCTTGTTAAGACTTTCCAAGCCTCACAGCATACTCTGAAAAGAATGCATCTGTCCTGAGACTATGAGAAAGTAACTCTGCAATAATATAATTTATGAAACTCCAAGTTCAGCATCCTTTTTTTCCTTTCTATTCAAAGCTAGACAGGAACGAGTGCTGGTGAATTAACCTGGAAGTTTATACCTCACATTACCTCACATCTGAACTGTAGCTGCTTCTCAGTACTTGACACTGATTTATCCTTTCAGGTCTAGACCCTCATCTGGTATTTTCCCCACAGGTTAACTATTCCAGTGAGGTTGGATGGATGTAAATCAGTGAAAAGTCATCCTTCCTTTCTAAACACAAAACCCTGTAACTTTCTATATCTGATTTTTTTCTTTGATTTTTATTTCCCCAATCCTTTATATACTCATTATAGACGTTAAGAAGCCTGTTTTGGAAATGATTAATGCTATTAATATTTTTTAATTCAATAAACCCTCTCATCTTTGAATTCCTTGCAATATTTTTCTGCTTTCTTCAGCTTTCTGCTAATTCAAACATATGACAAAGTGAGTCTTCATTTCAGTTTTCTATTATTTCTCATGTCTGATCAAATAAATTAACAGACTTTCGCTCTTTTCCCAGAAGTGATGCCCATATGTTGATGAAGGCAGCATAAAAATATTACCTGGTCAAATCGGAGGAAAACCAAGATAAAAGTTATCTTTTATTCACTGTTCCATGCAAACCAGAGATGCTGATCATATTCCTTTCACCTTGACAGCGCCCACTATGTTTACCAGTAAATATTGCGAGATTTGCGGAACACCCGTAAGTTTGGTTTAACTGCCCCATATTATAATGTCCCTTTACAATCTCTTCATACAGTAGCAGTTATTTTAATCACACAACAGCACTTCAGTCCTTGGGAAAGAATCAGCTGTCCTATCTCATGTACATGCTCTCCAGTCACATGGCACCAGGCTGGCAGAGCAGCGAGCCGCTAATGCAGTTTTCTCTGTTTGGATAGCTAAAGATACATCTCCAGGCCAATTTGTACCTGTGTATTGTTGATAGACAGTGTGCCGCAGGCAAAGAGATACTGCAGGAAATGGATTCTCATTTAACCGTGTTTAATTTTGTTCTCTGGATCTCCATCATACATCTTTCCATTTCTCTGCCCTCCCAAATTGCTAATGTGAAACAAAGCTACTTCCACCACTGCAGCTCCTGAACTGATGTGTGATGATGCAGTGATTGATTTGCCACTCCAGGAAAAGTGGGTCATTGTACACGTTGTACCACAGCATGCTGAACCAAGCTGTCCGTGCCGACACGGGGGTTTTGCAGATTTGTTTTTAGAAGTTCAGACCTGAGGGGACTACTGTGAATATCCAGCCTGAACACTTCTGGTTTTTGATGGGAGCACTGCTGTTCTAAAATCTTCCTTAGCAGCTTATGGAGGTCTCAAGTCATCTGTGCTCCTCGGGAGACAGTTATTCTGCTTACATATTTTATCTTACTTGCATGCTTGCTCTGAGGATGTAGAATTTCTCCAAATCCAAGATATGGGGGCAGATTCAGATTTGACATTTTCCAGGATAGCAAACCCTAAAAGTAAAAATGTATTTTAAATATAAAATGGTGCAATTAACAGGTTTTGCAGAGGATTTTCAATCCGTGAGAAAAATACTGCTGCAAAATGCTGTTTGAAAAAATCCAATTTTTTTGGTGTGGTTTTTTTTTTCTTGTGTGTGTGTGTGTGTGAAAGAGAGATTGCAGTAGTGTTTATTAACTTTCTCGTGTAATGAGACCTGTTGAAACTTACTTTAAGATTGCCTCTCACAATACTGGGGAGGCATCATTTGAAGAGATAAGTCTCAGTGCTGGAGGAGAACCTGCCTGCCTATCTGTTGCATTAGATAAGTAAAGGTAGGAATCAGTTACTGAAAGGGGAATATTTTTGTAGGTTTTTCTAGAGCAGCCCAATTAACTAAGCACGGGCGTCACTGCAGAATCCAAAAGGTTAAGGCAGAGTGGGGATTTGAATTTTGGTTTTCATAGGAACAAAAAGTTCAGGGAAATTTAGCTCTTAAAATTTTATCTTTGTCTTTTTGAGAGTTGAAACCAATCTCCAAACCCCACCTGTTTCGGGAAATGATTTAGTGAACAGTAAGTTGGGTAAGAACTTTCTTCAGGACCTATAAATATTTTGCTTTGGTTTAGATAAATCCTTACACAAGCATCTTCTCTACTCTTTGCACACCCGAACGGGTGGTGCCCTGAAGGGAAGAGGATGTTTAATCAGGTCCTTAAATCCTTACAGAGGTACAGTCACTATTGGGGTAAAGAGTTTTGCCAAGACTACACTTTGCCCAGACTGCACTTTTCATTTCCAACTGCCAATTTTTGGCAGGCACAACCTGGGATGTGGAAAGAAAGTCAAAGGAAAGCCCATGGAAATGCAATGCCTCCTAATTCGAGGCCCTTTGGCTGCAGTGAAGTCCACTGATTTGGCACCCTGTGCTGCCTGGGGTAACCCTGGATAGACAAAAAGCCAGACTCTTCCAGAGGAGTCAGCCCGGCAGTGGTAAGTACCCAAGCCCCGAGGGCTCTGCTCTAGTGATCCCTAAATTGAGGCAGGGGGAGAGAAAATCACGGCCATTCCACTGAATAAAACTGACGACTCCTGAATTTTTGCACTGTTTCTCCTCCTGCTGCCCATATCCTCTCCCCTGGAAACACCACAGATGGGGAAGGTTTGCAGGTAAGCAAAGAAGAGATGGTCACAGCAAATGACAGAGCCAGAGCTGAGCACAGCACGCGCTGATAAACCCCTGCCAAACCCTTTCCCTTCTGAAACAGAATGCCCGTAATGGAAATAATTACAAAAGAAACAGACACAAACTACTTCTGAATGAAATTTAAGCTTCAGCACATCACAGCACCGCCAGGAAATGCCAAGTACAAGCAACAATCTCTTCATCCTGAATTCACACCATTTTCTGTTCCTATTTCCTGTGCAGAGTTATCAATCACTACCAACTGCTGCTTGGGGGGGGAAGCATGATGGGGGTGGTGGTGTCTGGAAACACGTAGTATAATGCACAGTACTGGGGAAAATACCAGCAATTTTTGGGGGTGACCTCTGGCAATGCCCAGAATGATGTGTATCACCGTGGGAGAAAAAAACGCTGTATGATTTTGGTGACAATTTCTGGGAATTTTGTGGGGGCCCCTGGCAATACAGAGCATGATACACAGTGCTGAAAGGGACGGAGAAGCACTGCATAATTTCCGGGG